>CAEGAE010044862.1:0-66348 GCA_903067095.1 Girardinus metallicus
TAACTTTTCTTCAAGTTAACAAAGTGAGCTATTATTGTTACAGGTTAATTTTCTAAACTACAGAAAAGTAACTGTTAGAGTAGCTCAAATGTGAAAAATTGGACTGATGTTGATATGCGATAGGAAAACTGCTGTTATGTTAGATTTACCAATGTTTTATTTTATCTTTTTTTTATCCAATTACCCGGTTAATCGTAAGAATAATCGATAGATTACTCGATTACTAAAATATTCGTTTACAACAGCCCTATTTATAATTCAATGATTTTTTTGGCACTGACTGCAATGACAACATAAGAGATGACTGAAAGTGGTTTTGGCTAGAAATTTATTACTACATGAAATTCAGGGCACTGCAAAAATATATTGTGTTCTAAATATGAACTTTGCCTTTCGTCAGTTAAGTAACTATTCTTGCAATATAGTTTATTCTTCTCACTTTTTTCTTATGATACAGAATCATGCATAATTATTTTTCCATGTAGTATTTAGTTTTAAACAGAATCACTACCCAGAATTTACAAGGAAATACCAAGTTGTCATTTATATGCAAATAAAAACACTGCATGTGCCTCCAGCTCAATATCCACTTCATTTGCATAATGAGCACTAAAACATCATGAAACATTTTTAGTTAACTTCCTTTTATGAAAAGGCAACTATCATTTTGAAGCCAAAATAGAGTGCTCTCCCTCTGAAAACACACATGCATATGCTTGACCAGAACAGTGAGATTAAATCCAAAAAGCCTTCTTTAATTCCTTAATTTCTGCCCCTTTGTTTCATTTCCCCTCATCATTTTATTACAGATCTCCATCCGATTGGCTTCAGCACGTTTTAGATTAACTGTTTTGACCCAAACCCCCTGCAGCGGAGAGGATGTGTTCAACCAGAAGCACTAATGGAGAGCTATAAAATCGATTAACAAATCCTAACAGGCAGGAAGAGCAGCAAGAAAAAAAGAGGAGAGTTTTTGAATATCCATCCATACAGGTCCAATATAATACAGGGTCATTTACCTAGTATGTTTTCTAGAAAAAAACTGAAGCTTCAAGGACATATTAGTGGAACTAGATGAAGCTAAATTAATTAAAAGTCATCATGAGAACCTTTCCCTGGAGCTTACATGGCGTACCTTCAGGACACATGGATAAGAACATATCCTCAGTGTTAATCTGCTCTGGTGTTATGTGACTGCGGTAAATAACAGGACTGTATCACAGCTTTCCCACCTGAGCTACAGCCAGCGCACTCTTGTGGTCCTCTAGGGTCAGTGCAAGCTGGTCGTGGACCACCTTCAGGTTCTGATGCTTGAGCTGAACACAGAGCAGAACCGGTGCATTTAGAGCCAAACAGACTCTGCAGTCGTGTCTGCATATTTTTAGTGCAAGAGAAAATGCTGACAGCCAGGTGAGATATTTACTTATTGTGTAATTAGAGAGAGAAATCTTAAAGATAAACCGTTGGGTCCTCCTCACCTGGGCATCCTGTAGCTGGGTGTGAATCTCATGGTGGGCTTTCCTCAGTTGTTTATTTTCTTCTCTCAGGTTATAAACATGCTCTGTTAGAAACAGTACACACATTACTTTTCTATACTTAAACATAACGAGATCTCTGACCCATCTTATTGCATATGTCAATGAATTGGGCATAAAATTAAGTAAAATTAGAAGCATGTATAGAAAATATGAAATTCTGTGATAAAGGATGAGTGGCGTCATATAAAATACTGTCGTTCTCAACTTCCAAAACTGACTTGACCGATGCTTCTACTTTGACTTCTGGTGTTAGTTAAAGCAAAATGAAATAGCAAGATTTTAAACTGAAAACCCTGTAGTTGAACATCTCACTCGGCTTTAGAAAAATTTGACAGTGTGCCATATTTGGTTAGTCACATCATGTAAGTGACGTTTTGGTGTAAAAGCTTTCTGAGATCTCACTAAAAGTCAGGAACTAAGAGATTTACACATTACTTAACTTTATACTGTCCCAACGAGAAATTATTTTAAATTTCATGAAGACAGAAGTCATATAAATAGGAATAAACTAATTGGGAGCAAAATTCATTTATCTTTGTGAAATTCACCTGCTGTACATTGAAAGTTTTTCCTCTTTCCCTTTATAAATTTTACCTTGCTACAAATGCCAAATAAAGTTGTTTTTTTTTTTTTTTACAAACAACTCAATAAAAAACATAAGATGTTCACTTGAAAACTACTATAGTATGTAGGTTGTGTTTATTCTATGTTCAGGCCTACGTTTATTTATTGAAATAACTTTAAATAAATGATATTATATCTACAATATAATCTAGAATCAGCTGGAATAATTGTTTCTTTTTTTTAAATTTAACTAGTTAGATTATGTTCCCTATTCTTGTTTGAAATGTTTTCATATCAAAAACCATACCTCTGTGGTATTTCAAGTCACATAAAACCATCACTACCTTTAAGTTGGGAGACCTCCACCTCTTTGGCTTGCTGTAGTTTATTGTAGCGATCTCTGTGTTCGTCCAGCAGCCGGCTGTGGTCCTCTCCTTGCACTTGGTGCTGCTCGTTTAGCTCGTAGTACTGCCTCTTCAGCTCGTCATGCTGATTCTGACAGAAATAAAAGACTTTCATCACTGTGCGGCTTTCCTAGGCTACAAATATACCAATTGTACATCAAAATCAGAGGAGATGGGACAAGTTATACAAAAATTTAGGATTATTTGCATACTTGCATGACAGGGAAATGTCTGTGTAAAGTATGCAAATGTCTGTTTTGAGTGCAGGAAAAAAACAGAGGAAAGCACCCAGCAGAGTGAATCAGAGGGCATCTATGTGATCATTCTAACCTTTAGCATCTGATGTTGCACCTGCAAGGAGTTGAGTCTGCTGTTGGCATCCTGCTGTTTAAAACACCAGAAGCAAGATTACGACATCTTCTGTTATCCACATACAGCATTACAGTTCAAAATGTTGTTGCTTCTCAGAGAATGAGAAGCAACAGTCTGAAGAGAGAAGGAAAAGAAACCCACCTTCTCTTTGTTCAGAGATTGCTCCGCTTCAAGTTTATAAACAAGATAATCTAAGGGGAAAAAAACGTGAGTTAATGTAAACTGCTTTCATTAAAAATAGTAATAAAGAAGTATGTCTCTCTTACCTTCTTTGGCCTTTTTGTGCTCCAACCTCTCCTTCTGAAGCGACTTCTCCAACCTTGATCGATGCTCATACACCACTAGGTATTAAATAAAAACAATATTAGGATAGAGGATAAAAGGAAGATTCAAGTGAAAGAGAAATCGAATGGAGCTACAATCTAAATCTGAACACCATGACAAACCTATGGGCTCCAACACACTTAAGCATTTGTTCCGGTGGGGCCGACAGAGGCAGGGTGTGAGCTTTATGGGTGACATGACAGCCAGGCGTCATATTTACTTAACCGGGCAGTGACAGCTTACTGCAGAAGAGGAAGTTGTCTCGGAGGAGCAGATCCTGAACTGCATTGCAGGTGATGGCCACCGTCTACCCTACAGGCTTCATTAAGTCTGTTATTCTCTGACAATTTTCTGAAAGAAACTCTGAACTATTTAGTAACTGGACCTACTATTTCAATGTATCTTTTTGTTTTGTTATTTAGTCATCCACCTCGAATAAATCTGAATTGAGTAGAAAATGAGTCATGTCTAAATCCACAGACCCTTCAAAAGGAAAAATATAACTTGTTTTTCTAAATAAATGCAATTAAACTTGTTTTATTGTTTAACCATTACAGTAAAAATATGTAGTTGTGACCTTTGTAATTTAAAAAAACAAAGAGGAAACCTCCTGCCTGGGCAACAGTAAAATATACCAACCGCATAAAGAATTATGTATTTCCAAAAATTCCTACTGCTTAATTAGAATAGAGGTAGATATAAATCCAGAATTAAAGACATCACTTTTATTTAGAAAAACTTTTTAAAAAGAATTATCCACCCACACTTTTAAGACAGACCACCAAAATCATTGGGAAGATCAAGTCTTCAATTAATTTGAGGCAGGGTGACAGTTCCAGTAGGAACAGTTTTATGGTCTATAAGTTCAACATAGTTTGTTGTGACTCAAGTCAGAGAAAATAAAGTCTGACTTTGTTTGTATTATTCTTTGGTTACATGTGTGTACATCAAAATGGTATGCACCAATGAAATCACAAGAACTTACATTTTCTTCTAATAATTTATTCAACACTGGACCTAACTTTAACCAGCATCTTTCCTGCATACCTAGCCAGACAACATACAAAACCTGTGAAAATCACAATGATTAAATCTCTAATACAGATCATCTTTTTCAAATAACCTCTCATGATGAAATTAAAATTTCTATTATAACTTCCACATGTTTTTGTGGTTGCGGGAGAGCCTGCTAATAACTCAGCTTGAAGAGTATGGGGGATTTTTTCCCCCCCATAGAAGATGTGTTAACTTTTTCTGAACAAAGCCTGAAGTGCAATCATATGTTCTTGGGAATACATTAATAAATAAATAATGACTGCAAAAATTGAGGGTTTATAAGCTACAGAAATAGTAGAATTAGTAGAGAAGATGAGTTTAATAGAGGAATGTTTCTGAGTTGCACAAAAAAGATCTTGCTTGTAGTGACAAATGCAACACTTATGAAAAGAATAGTAAGAGTTGAAACAAAGATTAGGAACACGTTTGAACACAGAAACCAGAAACGTAAGTGGTCTGGAATAAAACCATCTCATTTATAAGTGTGACAGCATGATAGTTAATATTATTTGCAATAGAAGCAAGGTGACTCTGAGGAACCACAAACTTAGCTGACTCAGTTTATGTAGCTGTATGCAGATCCAGAAAAAGAGGTACATTGCATAAACATCTCTCCTTTTTCAAGACCATTTTACAATTCCATACAGTGAGTCGATGCAATACACTCATCAGATTCAGTTCAATGAAAAGTTCACACTGCACCTCTCTGATGTGGTTCTGCTTTCAGTGCTGAAGGGTTGAGACATCTACTGTAACTCTGACTATGAAACTAATCCAGTCTACATTCTCTGAGCATTTTCCCCTTAGACGAGTGAAACTTGCTCCTTGCACTGCTGCTTCACTGTGAAGCAGCAGTGAGAACAACAGGGCCCTCTGTAACGGTGGACCTTTGCTGACCTGCTGCTTCAGATGTGGAAAAGATTGTATTGATTGTATTTGGCCCATAGTGTTAAAAGAGAGGTTGAGAATCTTGTGAATCTGTAGATTTTCTACACACACACACCCCCACACACACACACCCTGACAGCTCACCATTAAGAGCGAATACACAACTGCTGCCTAATGGCTTTCTAAACCAAACCTACCACTCCCCAACATCTATTATTCATGGAATAAGATTTTAAAGTCTTCTCTTTTAACATACACATTGCTTTTTTAAATTAATCTTAGTTTTAGTTTCAAAACATGATTATAGCTTTTGAAGCAATCTGAATAATACATCTATTTTAAAAGAAGGAAATAAATAAATCTGACCTCATTTGTACTCGACTGGTTATTATAGACTGCTTTTAAAAGCTGCAGCTACAAAAATCCAATAAACCCCATCAGGGTTTATTGGATTTATGTTTCTACTTCTTATTTACTGTCACACTCATGCCTAAAAGGATCTTTAAGTTTAATTCAAGCTAAATGTTCAAAAACGTAATAAAACATAAATAAATAGGATAAAGTTGTTTTG
Source organism: Girardinus metallicus (assembly GCA_903067095.1). Taxonomy (NCBI): domain Eukaryota; kingdom Metazoa; phylum Chordata; class Actinopteri; order Cyprinodontiformes; family Poeciliidae; genus Girardinus; species Girardinus metallicus. The sequence goes on from CAEGAE010044862.1 coordinate 5,718, forward strand.
ACTAAATAAAATCTTTTATTATATTCTAGATAATGAAAAATCCACCTTGGTCTTAGAATCTGGCATGCCCCAATACAAATGAGTAGGTTGTTCTTTTTTCTGCTGCCGTCGCTTCAGATGCTGGTTATTTTGTCCATTTGAAGCTTTGTTAAATGGTGCCAACTGTCCAGGCCTGCAGCTGGTTTTAAAGCTTTTAAGGAAAAATCTCCACTTTAGAAAATGTCTCAAAATCTATGAACAGAAACTATGTTTGCATCAGAGGCAGAAGTGAAAACACTGCAGAAAATGTTTCAGAAAGTTCACAGATATCCCTCAGTTCCTTATCAATAATTTTCTGTCTGGCAAGAAGGTGGAACGGGCAATAATGCTATTTATTATTTTTATTTTTCAATCAATGACAAACTGTGTGATTTTGTTTATAAAACCAAACAAGTATTTTTGGAATTGCTACTTTTACAGTTTTTCCATTCTTGGTTGCAATAATAATTCATGTCTAAAAATGTGACTAAACGCAGGCGTCATGTGTTGACAAAATGATGAAAACAAATGTAATGTCACTGGTTTCCTGAAGTAGCCGAACAGTCAGATTATGCAACATATGAGTTTTTGTGTGTGCGTGTGCGTGCGTGTGCGTGGGTGTGTGAACACAGTGAAACTACATCAGTGTGTTATTTATACTCGAGGTTATCAGAGAATCTCTTTCCAGTCCATGACTCGATTGTTCTGATTGCATCTTGTTTTGCTATTATGGCTTATTTGTTCAGGTAAATCTCATTGAGGCATAAGGTCTCGTTGTCAAGAGGGATATGTCCTAAATCCAGTTAAAGTTACAGTTAACCATTTTTAAGGTCTGGTTTAAAAATTATTGATTTATCTCTTCTGTAAAATCTGTGTAAAACAGAATAAGCTGTAAGAAGTCTTACTGCACTTTATCTAAATATATTTACAAAGTAGCTATGAGTACTAGTAGACATCTGCACAAAACAAATGTGATGCAGCTAGGTTTCGAATTTCCTGTTCCTGTGGCAACTGTGGGTGCTTTATTTTAACCTTGCAGTGGTGACTTTTACCCACACATGCAGCACTTCTGTAACCCTCTGAACCCAGAAACAGGAATGTCCAAATAAGAAAAAGGGACATTTGAATTCCTTCATTCAAGTGATTTATTTAAAGCATGTATTTCATTTGCATTATTATGGGTAAATAAAACCCTGAATTTAGTTCTTCTGAAAATGAGATTACACACACCAGACCAATACAGGAAGGAAAGTTATGGTTATGGTATCTTGAAGATACTATAACCCTTAAAGCAGATGATGGTGCTTTTGGATTGCGTGGGCAGCTGCCAAGTTCTGCTGTTAACTCAAATGAGTGTCTCTAGCAAAGGGCTGCATAAAGCTATCTAAACCAGGACCGGTCCACAGGGTGGAAAGTTGATAAGTATTGTCATTTGTGGTTATCAGACTGTTTTCTTTTGAAAACCCCTAAGCGTTTGTATATTTTCAGCGATGTGCCTGATAAGTTGGAAGGTGAGCTTTGAAGAGGGAGCAAGAGGAGCAGCTGATCAGCTGACATGAAGGAGTGAGTGGACAGTGGGAGAGCGAGCTCCCAGCCTGACCCAGAGGTCGTCTTGTATTTATTGTTGCGCCTCACCACCGGTCCATGGAGGAAAAAAAAGGTTAGGCACCTCTGCTCTGGTAGGCAGCTGCGCTGACCTTCTACTTGTGTAAAGTTTGGTTTCCCAACTTTTCCTTTTATCTCAGGTAAAATGCTTCTCATGTTGTTGCTGCTCTAGGAGAAACTTTCCACAAGGAAAAGCCCGGTTTTCACCAATGTCTTGGATACGTTTTTGCCTGTTGACTCTTAAAACACTGCCTTCAGTCTACAGCTAGTGAATCTCCAACATACTCTCGAATGGGCTTTGCTTTGTAAGTATTTCAAGTCTGAAGTTATCCCTGTTGCCACTGTTACCTAGAGCAGTTTTTTCATCCTCACAACTTTCTGTCAACACTGTGTCAGCACTGTGAATGAGCCAACTTTCAGAGAAGTCTTCTGCATTATTGTGTCAACCTTAACATCATATTCTGCAATATGTTTTTTCTTGGTTTTAGATAATTTCAGGATTTGCAGAGAAACTGACTCTGTAGTCTTAACTGGCCGTAAGTCATAATCAATATAAACAAAGCAAATGCATTAAGTATCAATCTGTGTGTGATGAATCTACATTTGAACTGACTGGAATAAAGTAACTTCTCGATTATAGCATAATTGAATGAGATGTTTCTATATGTACATATATGAACATTAAAGAGATTTAGAAATTCTTGATACTTTGTGTGTAAAAAATTTAAGAAATGTGACTGTAAAGTTACTTCTGATCTAATTTGTTGACATGATTAAAGTTCAAAAATTAACAAATGAAGTTTCACACGAGGATGTGAAATCAAAGTGAAACATTTTTTCAGAGTGCTTGCTGAATCATTTAAATCAATAACAATTGCCAGCCCACTGTTGCAAAGGGTAACAGAAAATCAATATGGCTACCTCATAACCCACAAGCTATGCACATCCTCTAAATATAGGACGAAGCAACCTTTAACATTTGGTAGAAGACATGAATTCCCCTGAGCAATACGATTGGTGGAGTGGCTCATCTTCTCACAATGAAAGTTCCGGGTGCGGTTCAAAAATTGAGCCACAAGGAATAAAGCAACAGCATTGCATTCGCAGAGTGTCACAACACTGGCATTCTGTTTGTGGATAAATCTGCTTTACTGTCGCTGTTTAACATCAGCTGAATTCTAATCATCACCAAGTATCTAGGAAAAGTGATTTAGCTGCTGCTTTACATACACTAAAGTGCACTATTGCTGTCTCCTGTAAGCGTAAAACAAAACCCTCCTTCATGAGCATGTATATCGTCTCGCATAGAATACGGTAGGGCCTCAGGCTAACTCCATACACAGCCTGCTGAACAAAGTAGTGGGTAATTTAGACCGATGATTTCTGGTTACATGGATTAAAGACTACTGGAGATGACTGGTTCCAAAGCTTGTGTGAGAAACCCAAACGCAGACGTGCCTTTAACCCGTTCTACAAAGCTATTTGGTAAACAGTTCTCCACCCAGGAAGTTATTTCAAATAAAAAGATGTCGGAATGAAACAAAACCCCAGCCCGTGTCAGCACAGCAGTGTGTTTATAAGAAGGGAGTAAATGAGTGAGGTTTACTGCGATGATGGAGGAAGGGGAGGAGAAGTAAAAACAGCTCTGCCGCTATTATTCTAACGTCAAGTACATTAGTCTACGTTTATTGCTGTTTCTCTACAGTAACTAAATTAGGGGTGTCTTTTGGAACAGCCAACCTTTAAAATTAATCAAATAACAGTTCCTCTTCTAAATCCAATTATGTCTGAGTCATTACCAATGGCTAAGAGCAGAATAACCGTGCTGAAAGCTTGTAAATAGCACTGCTTTTCAGTTAATTTAAAATGTTACATTTAAATTAAATCAGCCACATTCTTCCCCTTTATCAGTTTATGATCTCGTAAACAGCTGAACGTTTGTCTGCATGCAGGTTTCCAGAAAGCTTAGCGCACTAACAAAAAAACAGCAGTGATCAGCAAATCCTCTCCATCCTATAAAGTCCATAAAATCACATTTAATGCTGATCCTGAAGTTCCGTGGTTTGAAAAGGTTATTTAATTACTGACCAATAGGATTGTATTAATCTCTAATATTTTCCACATTTTTTCATAGCACAAATAGAGATAGACCAGCAGAAAGTAGTACATTCACTATTGAAGTGAAACGAAAATGATACAATTACAAATCTGTGGTGTGCAAGTTTCCCATTAAATTTGCACTTGGAAGAACTACATTTTGCTGCAACTACAGCTGCAAGTCTCCACTAGCCTTGCATCATTATAGACTGAATATTTTGTGAATTCTCCTTCACAGAACAGCAAGTACAGTCAGACTGGGTGGAGAGTCTCTGAGAATGCCAACTTTTGAGTCTTGCAACACATTCCTTATTGGATTTAGGCCTGTACTTTGACTAGGCCATTGTATCGCAGGGACATGTTTGGACGCAAGCCATTTACATTGTAGCTCTGGTTGTATGTTTAAAACTTTAAATTACCTTTCTGTGTCTGAGAATGTGGCCCACTTTGACCATCCCTGCAATGTGAAGCTGCCACTGAAGTCATGGTGTGTTCAGTGTGCAATGTTTTTTTCACAACACATGATCTTCTCCATGCAGACTAAAAGGAGAAGGTTTTGTTCACAGTTGACCAGAACACCTTTTTCCATGTTTTCTGTGTTCCATACATGAACACAAATGTATGTATTCATGGGACTTCTTATGGTTTTCTTTCATGTGTCGCTGTCTTCAGGCCATTTGTCCGTAAAGACCATATTTTTGGATTTGTGTTGGTGGAGTGGGAGAGCAACAGTTGTCAACAGATTTGCCCACCTGATTTGTGGATTCCAGCAGCTTCTCCAGAGTTTTCATGGACCTCTTTGATGCTTATCTGATTTATGCTCTCCTTGTTTGTCTTCGTAGGTTTGCAGTGGTGTAACACTCTTTCTACGTTTGTATGATAGATTGAACTATCCAGAGCTTGTGATGTTGTTTACCAACTTTTTTAACTTTTCTACAACGTTCTCCCTGACTTCTCTATTGTGTTTCTTGGTCTTCGTGAAACTGCTTGTTTACTAATGATCTGACAAAATGTAGAAGATTTCAAGTGCTAGGAAAATTTTTGCAAGAAACAATAAACAGCCTTTAATTGATTTCCAGATCACATTTTACATATACTATATTGCATAACATTCGACTATGGCAAAAATTTACACAACACCCGCTCCCTCAGAGATCGACATTTAATGTCACTGAAATGTCATCAAGACCCCTATATCGCCCTAGACTTTGAACCAAATAATGCTTATGCCAAAAAGCTCCTGCTTTCAAACGCGTGGTATTTCAAACAGCACCAGTGTTTCTTCTACACACATCCCAAACACGGCTACACCCATGCAGCTATTAAATCACTAGACTCAATGCTGACTTTTTCCAAAGGATTGTTTGTAGGGGTGCACCCATTTATCTGCGCCGATTTCCTTAATTTTGGGAGATCGGTTATCGGCCGATACTTGTATCTGAAGCTGAGTTTATCCCTCGATCTTATCTACCTCAGCAAAGGTCTAAAAAGTCATAACAATAATTAACCACTGTTCTCTTCTGCTCTCCTGTGAGAGAGGATTGACTGACAGGCCGGCCCACCGGATCATGTGCGCACTTTTGCAGTTAACAACACTCACTCCACTGTTACCAGCTCAGCGGCTTTCTTGCTATATTTAGCAACATTTCAGACAAAAAAATTGCTATCAGCCAAAATCGGAGTTGGCAGGTCGGGCTTTAATCAGTGATCAGCCAGAAAACTGCAATCGGTGCACTCCTACTCCCAACTATCTGGATCAATTCTTTCTACTCTGAAACAAAACATTTACAAATCCATAATCAGATCACTTCTTGGACCCACAACATGTCACAGTATCAGCATCTGGACTCAAGAATTGTTAATTGTTAATGGGACAATGTAGCTAATAAGACTTACTTTGATGTTTTTCTTAATAAAATTGTTTGCTAGAGTTTATAAAGTTAACAGGATGTGCCCAGCATGGCTCATTGGCTGGGCAGAGGCCAGATGCAGTGATCCTGAAACTCGTGTCGCACCGGTGTTATGGAAAGTGCAGCAACAGTATTTCCCTTTCCTGCTCTGAAGCTGAGGCAGCAGCAGAAATTCAGAATGACCTGCTGCCTGGTGGACACACAGCTGGGTTACAGATGACCACATGATGATGACAACCAGGTGTTTATGAAGCACCAAATAAAGAAAAAGCTTGAGTTCTCTGAGGTTTAATGTGACTTTCACAGTCGCAGCACAAACAGCAACATTGTCTAACCAGACAAAGCATTCTGGAGATTAACCTGTGAGATTAGAAAGTTAAACGAGGTCAAAGACAGGCAGGTTACAGCACTGTTCTCGTCCAGTTTGGCCAAACTGACAACAGCCTCTTTTAAACAACCGACACTGAGACACTATTCTTACAATAGCATTGCTTTTAATTGAATTCCAAGTAGAGCTGGCATTTAGGTCAACCCTGACCTCAACTAATGGGTAAGTACAGTATACCATTGATTCCTGTGGCAGTTTGTATTTCTCTTGCATAGAAGATGTGGAATTAAGTATAAAAACTGATTCTCAATGACAATGATTGAAGGTGACGTAACCACAATATATTATTCATCAGATTTCATACATTATTCAGTCGATTGTTATGAGTGCAAAGTTGAAATAAAAAAAAATATTGAAAATATCTTTTAATTTGTTTACTGCATATCTCAGGAAGTTGATTGGGATTTACTGGGATCTTATTAAGCTTTCTCTAAGATTTAAAAGAGCACCTTTGATGCTCTTTTGTGGTTGGCAATGAATCATTTTAAGTGCTAAAGCATTTGTCACCGAGCATAACGGAGGATAAAAATTGCGGTTTTGTTGTTGGAGTCACTCCTTTTTGTCAATCAGTTCTGTGTTTACCTTGGAGCTGTGCCGAGAGAGACTCCTGGTGCTGTTGGTACTTGAGTGCCGTCGCCTCGGTCCTCCTGAGCTGTTTATGCATCTCATAGGACATGAGTCCCGCGTACATCATCCCGCAGACCACGGTGACCAGCAGCAGGCACTGGAAGATCCGCCGCTGCCTGCGGGAGCACACCCCGTTTCCCATGTTGGACCCGCACCCCTCCCCGTCGTCTGCGCGAGAAAGCCCCGTCTCTGCTGGTGGAAACTTCCGACTCAACTTTTTGCACCCCTCCTAGTCACTCCCCGAGCATTTCCACTCACAAAACGGCACCGCTTTACGTGTAAACAGTTGCTTCGGCGTGCATTATTTTAACCAAGTCAACTCCACTTCAAAGGAGTCGCTCAGATCTTCGCTTCACTTCAAGTCAAAGTCCTCCTCTGCCCAGTTGTGAAACGCAAAACAAGTAGTCTCAGGCTTCCCGCCTCAGGGCCACTTCGTTCTCTCCTCTTCCTCCTTCAGTCGTTTCCGACGCAGTTCCGTCAAGCTTGCGTTAAAGTTGAACAATTCGCGTCCAGGTCGAGGCCTCTGAAGTACCTTTAATTTTAGTTACGTGTCAGCCCAGAAGCAGATTTCCATCCAACTGCTGCTCCGGAGGAAGTCCCTCCTCCAAAGTCAGATTTCCCCACTCCAGCCCTCACGCTTGCTGTCAATTGGCCGCTGCAGAGCTCTATCAAAACCCAACACGAGAAGACACAAGTCACTGTTGTGAATTTAGTGCATCTTTTGCCATCTTGTACAACTTCAGGTTAAAACATTGTTCAGTCTCCAAAGTCAAATGTGGATTCAATTAAGATTACCATAAAAAAAAACCCCTCATTTTGCTTCTGTTGGAGGTCAGATAGCAATAACAATAACAAAGGCGTCTTTAAATTGGCATTTAAAACTAGCAATTTTTATTAGAGGAACTGCAGTAACTTAATTTTCTAATTTTGCAGTTTTTTCCTTGCTCGTTTTTTAAGTGCAATATAAAACTGCTCTTCCTGCTGCTCTTACCGCAATCAAAACAGCTTCTGTTTTCTCCAGTGTTCCACCAGTGACTGAGTTCTGCAAAGGCTGTTCAGGGACCTCTGGGAACTGGCAATTTGATGGAAACAGTTTATACTGTACACTAAGCCATCTCCCATTGAATTAGCGAAAGATGGTGATGATCAATCAGTGTCTTGCCATCATGACAGCTCCTCCATGTCACACAAAGGAGACTTTACAGGTAGGCTTTTCCTTGACATGAAAAACAGGGCGGCTTAGGGAAGGTTCATAATAAACACAGAGTTCAATCACAATTAATTAAAACTAGACTTCTATTAATTGGCTTAAAGATCTAATTTACTAATTGGATTATTGCCAAAACATCAAACAAATGTAATAGTATTGACATAAAAATCTGTCAATAGCTGCTTTGAAAGCAGATTTGACACTCATTCAAATAGTGCTAAAATAGTTAAGATATATAAGAAAAAAAAAACTCAGTACAGGTGCTGGATTTCTTTTTTTACAGTTTTTTTTTGAGGCTCTAGTGGCCTCCATTTGAAAGTAGCCCGACAGGAAACCAGGGACTGAGAGAGGGAGAAGACATGCAGCAAACGTCGCCAGGCCGGGAATTGAACCCGCGACCACCGGCACGAGGACCAAAGCCTCCACACATGGGCCGTGCCCCACACCTGTGCCACCACAGCACCAGGTGCTGGATTTCTGATAATGAAAGTCTGCTTTTAGCCCCTGAGTGACCAGTGTAACATATGAACTATGTACTTTTCTGTATGTGGAATCCCTCAATTATAGATCTACAGCTGACTACACATTAAAGTGAAAAACATCAAAGCTGCAGAAGACATATGCATGATATGTTATTTTATCAAAAGATATGATTGTGTTTTAGCACTGTTTTAACCACATGTCAGGTTTCTGTTTCACTTACATTCATCTGCTTTTTGTGTGTTTCCCTGTAGACAGAAAATTTCAAGAAGATCAAAGGCTTATGCTGGCTGTATTTTATCTTTCTTATTACTATCAACAGATCCCCTGGAGAGAAGCTAATCAAGAATGAAACAATTTCACTGACAGCATTTCATTTAATTCAAACAGTAGGAAATTTGTCACCCTGTGGTTAACTAAAAATACTATCAAGTTGCCAGATATCTCATCTTTCTAAGATGCCAAGAAATTGCATTTCTCTGATGTTGTGACTAATTAAAGTATTTCAACATAACAGTTTAAAATGATATTTTCAGTACTTAAATCTCACAAGAAAATGTGTATTACAACACAGCAATAGGGAACCCATGCAAGGAAAAGTTGCCTTTCAGCAACATTTTAAAGTATATTTGTACATTTTAATGCCCATATTTGAATTTACTTTGACTGATTAATATCCATTAATCACAGCTTCAATGACTTTTTGTGTGAAGTATTATTTGGAGGACATTTCCAAATTACATATAGGTATTTTTGGATATCAGAAAACAAGAAAATTAATTTGTGAATGTGTTCAACATTTTAAAGTTGCATTTAATATAACCTAGAATCTCTGACGCATAAAAAGATTAAAACAGATGTTCTTACCTCGTCATACTAATGTTTGCCCAGAAGTCCATGTGGCACCGGCAGCCCTCAGAGATTGTCCCCTTTAGTGACTAAAAGCTGCTTTGGAGCCAATATGCCTTTTCAGCACAACAGCCCCATTGTTTTCAATGCCTGGTTCTCATTTCGACACACGCTATAAAAATAAACTTTACTATTGCTCTTCATGCTGGTCCCAATTTAGACCTATTAAACAGCAAAATGAGCAGCTTTTTGGGAACCTCAGAGGAGATATCACTGAAAAGTGATGGTTCTCAGCACTGCATGGTGGTTTTAGATAAGGGCCATGATGGCTGTTGCCCAGCGGGGCATTAAAAAGGAGTGGGGGAAATCATTGGGAACCTGCAATCCCGAGGTGCTGAGAAACTGCTGCTTATACAGAGACTAGCTGACATTTTTTGTGCAAAACTGCCTCTGCTTTTCATATTTAACATCATGTTTTGTCTTATGGTCTGCTTATTTTGTCTTTTGTATCATCCCCATGTTTCCGAATAGCAATGGTTTCCAACCCTGATTGTCAAGCACTCCTGCCCTGCATGCTTTAGGTATCCACATGTTCTTACACACCTGTTAGCTGGCTGAAAAACAGGCTTCAGCAGCTCTAGATGGCAAGCAGAGGAGGCCATGTACTCGTCTGAAGCAGTTGTGCTGGAAGTAGTTGTGTCTGCTGGAACAGACATAACTAAATCTTGTATGTTCAGGGGGCCTGAGGACCAGGGTTAGGAATCACTGCCTTATGGCATCTACTGATTATTTTTCTGCTCCCATTACTTCTCTCAGTGTCTCTGCTCTTTGCTCCCATCACAGCTGGGTCAGTATTCAGGTTCACCTGTTTCTTGTTCCAGTAATCACCCTCCTCAGTTTATCCTTCTGGTTTATTGCCAACTTTTTTGACAGATCAAGCTGCTACTTACTGTGGCCTTTTGCCAGTGGATTTTTTGTTTGTATATTGGTATTGTGTTGTTTTGGATTTTTATTTTGTTTGCAAAATTGTACTTTTATTTAAGTAAAACTTTTCTAATGTTTGCATCATCTCAGTCAGTGTCCTACCTCCTACCTGTGTTTGCGTCCACCATTGCACTACCTGGGGGGATTTACACAATATTAATGAGAAGTTATTTAGGCATAGAAATTCCTCAAATGTGTTTCATTGTGTGATCTTTGCTGCGTGCAAACATGAAGTTATTTTTTTGTAACAAATCATCAAATCATAATACGACTGGTTAATATAACATTTCTTTAGTGGCCTTCAAGAATATGACCTCTGGTAAGAACTAAAACTATTACAATAAGGGGAAGAAAGTGTGCACAATTTTGGTGGAACAATCCTCATTGTTAAACAGCAGGTCTGGATTTTCAACGTTGAATAGTGCAAATCTGTTCTTCATTCACACACAGTGTCTGCGGTCATAAAATATGCTGTAGCAAATTAAATATCCTATATCAATGAAATTATTGACTATCCTACAAAATAAATCTCATATTGTCAGATATGTGGTGATTCCACAAAATGTTTATTTACTGTATAATTTGTAATGTAAGAATTTGAATTCTCATACTCAGCTTTACAGTTAGCTATTCAAAGCTAAACTCCCTTTTGCATTTAGTACCTTTGCAGACTAGAAACACCACATTTTCAAGGTCACTTATTCCATATCTTAAAATAATATATTTCATGCACAGACATTTAAAAAGTAAAATTGTTAAACCGTTTGAAGATTGCTGCTCTCAGCATTAGTCACCAAAAACATAAACTGATTATTTACCAGACAAAATGCTCAATTAGTTCATTCATTCATTCGTTCATTCATTAATTCATTCATTCATTCATTTTAGTTTATGACACACGAGTGGCAACAACTGTTTCCGTGTATCGTCTATCCTTTCTTCTATATGCCTTTTTATTCCTTGCAACGTTCTACCATTCCTACCCATTGTTTTCAGCACTATGCTGTGTAGTAATTACTTTATTTATTTTGGCACTTTTTAGCATCTGCTGTCATGAAAAATAATGGCAGCAGGGAAGTTGTTTACATGCAGGACCAGCTGAGTATGGAGGAGGCACCGCTGTGCCTTTTCAGAACAGATGGTATGATATTGAACATTTTACTTTAAAGGGGAAACTCAGCACCCTGCATGTTTAACTGTTAGTTGAAAACTTCCATTCATATTAATTACAGACATAATTTTCCCTCTGTTTCCTGAGATGTTTAGTTTGAGATCATCAGTTCCATTGCTGAACAGACTATAAACAATATGCAAAGGTATTCACCTCAACCTCTGGAGAAGTCACCTTGACACATCTTACCAGAGGAAAAAGTACACTGACTGCATCCTCTTCCATGAAACTTTCCACCTATTTTCCAGTTAGGGCAGCACATAAATCGTCTAACTCTTAACTCCCCTTACCGAGTCAGGGTAAAGGGCTGTTCAACTTTTGACCTCTGAAATCTGTAAGGAGGAAGCCATATTTTATGATTCCTATTTCTTATTCACATGGCTGTCAGGAACTCTTGTTACAGAGGTATTGCTTGGTTTTGTATGCTGAGATATGTGAAGTTCTTGACTACAGTTGTCTGAAAATTATTCTTATGTTGAAAACGATTTATTTCACACCAGCCAAAATTTAACCTTTGACATTTTTTCAGTACAACTGAGGAAAGTGGATCAAATGTATATTGTAGGTGCAACTATATATTTATAGTTATATATACTAATATATATATACTATTATATATTACATAATAAATGTTCCCTCTGACTATTTAATTTCAGGACTTTCTCCTTTTCTCAAATTATAAATTGATTCCAGTTAAGAGGTTTGCGTAAATAGACAAAAAAAAAAAATGTGTGAAAAGGCAAAACTTTACGATATATTATTGGTTATTTGAAAGAAGACAGGATGTTGATTTTATGCGTAAGCACATTTCCTTCAACGTAGCTCGTCCTTTTCCCCTTCGTTTCCACTTGTTGCGCAGCGTGCTCCAGTCGGCCACACGATGGCACCCTCTGCCGTGCTTACGGTGAACAGCCACGAAGGCTGCCCTGTGAGGGAATCCGAAGCCTCGCTTGAGGTAATGCGTTCGCCGCTGTGGTTCACCGCTTGAAGGACCGAAGCCGCACATTCGCCGTCAGCGCGATCCCGACGTCCCGGGTGGAGACGGTAAGCTGTCCGCTAGTGTTCAAAACAGATGCATGTTGGGCTTTTGTTGTTTGATCACATTTCGACAGAAACAGAATCGTGCTGTGTGAAACGACTGATTGTCTACAGGCTGTACCTGACGTCTGGAAAGTTAAGAGGACGAGGAGAAATCAATAAGCAGGGCATGGATGAGTCCGTGTGTTTATTTGGGTATCTGATGATTATTGTTTGGCTGTTTATGCATGCAGGTAGATTTAAGAGAGAGTGAGAGGGCAGGAGAGGTGTTCCTGAGTTGGCTGAGTTGTAAATAGGCTACTTGGATCATTTTTTATAAGATGTGGTGCAAACACATGCATCACATAATGGTATATATTAGTTATGTTTATTTTGTCATAGGAAGCGTTTTGATATGCTATAACACACTTCTACTCATACATGCACAGGCAGATACAGCACCCACGCTTCGTGTTTCTGTGTGAATAGACGAATGCGTTTCTTGGAGCTTGAAAGGCAAGTTCAGTTGAATACTTACAATAACTCTGAGACTCTTAGGAAGAATTTCCTCTATTCAAATTCAGTTCAAGTGGAAATGTGGATGGTGCTCCGCACTCTGTGTGGCTACACTTAGGTGGGGAGTTGGGTGAGGAAGATGTAGAGGGGTAAGTCTGGGGGACTCCTCAAGGTCACAGATGTTCAGACAGATAGACGATGATGAGGCAAAATTATTTCTACAAGACGGATGTTGGATTCTACTTTAATTATTTTTTGGCAGCATTTAGAACTACCCCCACTCACTTCTTGATTTTATTTACCTTTTCTGTCAAATGCATCTGATACTCGTCCCCAAATGTACTGAACACTAAGGCTGAATATTTACCATGTACCATTTTCAGAAGTGATTTACGACTTATTTTAGCAAACAGACAAACACAGAAGTGATGAAAAGTAAGCTTCAAACTACTAAACATAAAAAACAAATCATATTCAATCTGCTTTAGTAATACAGAATTATTTCTTTGTTGTTTTTTCTCATTAATTTTAATTTATTGATGAATTCCAATATTTATCAATGCAACATACTCCTCTTTTGCTGTCCCACACACACCCAAACACACACCCATTCCCCCATTCTGCTATAAAGTATTTTCATTGTATCAACCAAGAATTCCCTTTCTTCACAGATTACACAGACCGCAAATGCACTTTAAAGCAGAATATCTGGGGTTTTTTTCTGAAGAGGAAGCTGGCATAGTTTAGTTGTTTTGAAGAAAACTTAAAGAAAAAAATGCCATGTTTCTATTTTTAGAAAATAACCTATGTGATGTACACCACAAAGAGAAAGCTGCTTTACATTCCACTTTCAGGAGTGAAGGTTACTAAAAGATGTCTCATCACTGAGCAACTGCAGATTTTATCTGAAAGCACTTTAAGGTCCTGATGTTTTGTGCACAGAGATGATCCCTTTAATCAGTCTGCACTCCTGGGTCTTCCTCAGATGCCAAACCCCGGAACGACCCGCTTCCTTCCGTTCAGATTCAGAGTTTAGGCTGCAGGCCACAGCGGGAAGCGCAATGAATAATAAATGGTTCTGAGATTATGAGTGAATGTTAGTTGGGTAAGTGTGAAAGTTTATGCAAAACACCAAACAGAAAATATTCTTTCTGTGATCAAAATCATCTCAGTGAGAAAAAATGAAACAAGACATAATGACAAACCTTCTCTCTTCCAGTTTTTTATGTTGGAGTTGCAGCACCACCAACACTGAAAATGAAAACAATATTGACATGCATATTTTTCATCCTTTAAATTAATATAAAAAATTATTCGATTATGGACTTAATCTGTTCTCCTCTCATTCCACCTTTCAAACAACATAGTTAATATCAAAATAGGTTTTTGTATGTTCAGTCTTGCTTCATGCTGATATTTTTGTTAGTCTGAATTAGGACAGTAGGACTGATTTACAGTTTTGCTTGCCTTTTGACTACAGTATTTAACAGTTTTTTATAGACAATTTATGATCTTGTATTAACACATATAAAGTTTCTACACATATAGCACTTTATTGATACCTGTGTGTAAGCTGTGCTTACAGAGCAGATATTATACTGTGTCTGGATGTTTTTAGATCCCCTGCTATTGTCACTCATGCCCTCTTTCCGCTGTAGTCTGGAGCAGAGTAATCATCATCCAATTGGTAGCTTAACCTCAAGCACAGCCATTTGTCAAAGTGTCTGTGGCTAAGACCATAAATTCAAGTGAAGGCTCAAATTTGCTCATTTGCTTGTTAGTGTTGAGAAAAAAAAAGTGCTGTGCACGTGAGGAAAACAGATCCTGTATATGTTGAAGATTATGAGAAATATTTTATAGCACTGGATCATCTAACATGCCAGTCCTCAAAGGCCGGTGCCCTGCAGCTTTTAGACGCGTATCTGCTTCAAAACGCCTGAGTTGAATAGTCAGGTCATTAGCAGGATCCTGGTGAACTTGACTGCACACTGGGAAGGTAATTCAGGTGCTTGATTTAGGTCTGATTGACCAGGGACACATCTAAACTTTGGGGACTTGAGTTGAAGAACCCTGTTGTATATGAATTTGAAACATTAAAATATTCCTGACTGTGTGTGTGGCATTAAATGATCTTGATTAAATCAACCCATTGCTGTTTGCTATCAAGGAAGGAGAGATAGTTGCTCTTCTGCCCTGCCTTCTGTTTTCTCTCCTTGTCTCTTCATGTTTCTCATCCTGTCAATCTTTCCATCTTTGGCCTTTTACAGTAGCTATTTTCTGCAGCTCCTGTCACCCTGTACTTCACCGTCTTTGCTCTGCAGCTGCATAACACCAAAGCATTAATTATGGAGAACTTTCCCTCTTTCAAGCACACACACACATTAATACAATAGTTCTACAGTGTGTTGAATTGCTAAGCCTTGTGGGTCTATCTTTCTAGGCAGCACTCTTTTTCTCTGCAGGAGTGTGGGCCTGTTTCCAAGGACCTCTTTTGGGGTTCTCTTGTTTGAGATTTTTCCATCTTACTTATTTATGACATTCAAGGAATGTTTTATGTAAAAAAACTGGCCTTGGTACAGAACAACTAGTTACCTATTCAGATTTGAATCATATCATTATTATTATCCGCATTAACAGCAGTATCAGCCAATGTTAGTCATTTTGGGCATGTGCCAGTGATAGTGATGAAGGAAAAGATTGTATTTAACTGGAGCAGAGAAGCAATGTCACCACAACACCGACACACAGGATGTATCCTCCTCCATCTTGCAGACACACAATATGTTTTTGAACTGGAGTGCATTCATTTTCTTCACTTCTGTCTTCACTTCTTTCACTTAGCTCTTTTAAAAAGTACTTGTGTGAGTTTTTGTGAGTGTGATGTTCTGCAGACTGAGCAGGTGCACACTGCACAGAAAAACGGGGCCCACTGAGCAGAAAGAGAGAGGGGTGGAAGGGAACTGGTGACAGAAGGAAGGAGGGGTCTGTCTTCATAGGTCGTACAAAAGAGTCAGTGTTTTCCCCCTCAGTGTGCTCAGTAAAAGCCAGAAGTGGTGACGGTGGGAGCAGAAAAAAAAAGAAGGGGCCCTTTGGTCAAATTGTCCTCACGTAGCCTGTAATTCTTTCAGTGGCCCCCACCGGCCCTCACCCCCATCAACCCTCATGCAGCGGCTCACACACAGCTTGTCTGCAGTATCCAGGTTTCTGCTACAGGTTCCCCTTAAATCCACTGGATGATTTTAGGATGCCAGAAGAGCGAGAGGGAAAACAACCAAGAAGCAATGATAGACAATGGTCAAAAATACTATACATTACAAAGGATTATATTTTGTATTATGCAGCTCTGTTACAACAATGACATTTTAAGAAACATCTTTCTTTCTGGAATCTAAATCAACTTCTTTAATGCAAAACATTTGATGGATTTACGTCTTCAGGAAATGAATCCATTTAATATTATGTCCTCCAGAGTGATGAAAAGTTATTCTCTGTGTGTGTGCGTGGTTGTGTGTGTGTTTAAAGCAGGGGTGCCCAAACTTTTTGAGACCAAGATCTACTTTTTCTCTTACCAGCCGGCTGAGATCTTCCACATCGACACGAAGATATAAAAGTTGTAAATGAAACGCTATCGACTTATTTTATATGCAAATATCCAACTGTTATAGCAGAAATATCAAAGAGATAGAAAACCTAATGCAGTTTCTTCCTTAGTGACTTTCTGACACTAGTTCTGACACAGAACTTAAAACACCAATAAATGTCTAAAGGGTACATTCCTAAGCTTGTTGAGCCGTAGCTGGGTGATTAATAGTAACTTGCTGATTGTTTAAGAACTGAAATTCCTCAGACCCACTTTTTTCCCTCGCTATGTGTACACGCCCACACACGCACACACACGCGCGCACGCGCGCATGACCGCAAACACACCAGTGCTCAGTTACTCAGGTGCTCTGTGACATATTGAGAGCGCAGGCTCACACTGTACATAAACGAGCACTGCATCATACTCTTTGTGATTGTGTGTACAGTATTCAGGGGAACTAATGGAAACAGTATTTGCCAGCATTCTGCAGTTTGGATCCAAAATTCAGGACACTGAAACACTATCCATCTCTGACTTTCCCTTGCCTCTGTCCCCAGTCTGCTATCTTTCTTTTAGTCTGCATATCTCTGTGCGAGTTTTGTTTCTTCCTCCTATTGAATTTTTTTCCCTTCTTTTTTGCCTTGTCCCATTGCCTCTTTGGCCCACTACCATTTTATTGCTAAGTGTTTTATCTGGTAGGTATGTACTAAAATTACTTTCTATTACCTGCATTCTTGTATTTGGGGTCATGGGTGTCAAAAGTTGTGCCTTACCTTGCTCAGTTACAAGACTAAAACAGCGATATCTATCAGCCTTCTACCAGAATTTAATAGTACAATTCCTGAGGTATGCATTGTTTGGCTATAGAGGAGGAAGCCAGAGAGAACAAGGGAAACAAAATATTAATAAACTGATTCATAGAAAATAGGAAGGAAATATTGTAAGTTGATTAAAAATTGCAGTACTCGTGCTGCATGAGCAAAAACTTCAGAATGGGTTTAAACCCAAACTGTAAAGACCATGGGTTCCTAATTGTTCACAACAGTCTGTAAGTAAAAGATGGGAATAGAAATAGAGCCACTTTGTGGATGTTATTAATGCAACTATTGTATGTTGTGGAGAAATTTGGACATGGACATCAGAAACATTTTATAGAATATTATACCAGTATAACTAGTATTCCGTTGGTGGAAAATGAGAAAAAAAATGCACGGGGAAAATAAAAGGATCTCATTATGGTTTTAATTCTTAAGCTCCTTCCACAGAAAGATCTCTGATCCTATAAATGGTAATGCTCCTTTGTTGGCATGCCTGTGGGTTAAAGATAAATCTCTTTGCTCTATAGTTGCTTAGTTTATTTTTCTTTTTGGTTCTGTGGTCCAGGCTAGGACCAGTAAAGAATCCTGTTGTTGTATCCTGGCATAGTCTTCATGGCCAGCGCTGGCTTGGCAGCAGAGATAAGTCTCCCCAATGATCTGCTTTGTGTTTTCCTTTGGTCTGGCTCAGGCCCACTTCTGTGTGCCTCACATGGAAACTGTGTGAGGATTAGATAGTGTCCGATTGAAGAGGGAAGCTCATACTGGAAGCACAGAGTGACAGAGTGACACATACATTTATTTAGCCTCACATCCAAAGAGGAGAGGAAACAAAAGATCCCAGTTTAACTGGTGTGGTAGTGTTCGCTCTTTTTTTTTGGTGTTGTTGCTTTTAGAGTTAATGTTTTAATGTTTTATTAAAGCTGACAAGGCGAGCGACCGTTGCACGTAAATGGTTAACGTGTTACTTTCCAATCCCACAACTTTACCTTCACATCACACAGTAAAGGCATGTAGTTTAAATCTTTGAACTATAGAATCATAGCAATAGTAATTATTGTAAAAATATGTTTTACACTTCCCATGTTGTACCAATATATAAATATTTTTGAGATGGATAGTAATTCCTTTGTGTGCATTTTGGAAGCTATGCACCATTTGGTTGCAGATATGTGACAGATTACCAAAGGCTTTAGATCAAGTCATCATATATTAACCATGCTCTTGCAAAGAGTGGGTAGTTTCTAAAAGAATAACCTTGGATTTAAAGCAGGTAGGCTGCGGAAAAAAGATAGCACTGTGTTTCCACTGAGCAAATCCTCTGCCAACAGCAGAGGATCTGGGGACGTTGTAGCCTGGTGTTGATCTGTAAATATCAGCTTTTTCTTTCTTATTGAACTAAAACTTATTGGAAATTCTTGGATTCACTTTTTTCCTTTTTAGCCTGTTTTACCTTTGTATGAAGTTTTTGTGGTGGTGTTGTGTAATGGACCTGAAGGCTACCACACAGTTCTGCCATCTTTGTCTATACTTAAAAAATGGAGCATTTTGTCCTCAGATTTGGTGTGTTAGAAGCAGAAAACTGGGCTAAGATTTCAATGGATTTGACATGCCTTGATAATGAGGTCAGAGGAACTCCCAAACGCCACTTCTTGTGAACTATTAAGTGCTCAGGATCTATCAAAAGAAAAAAAACCTAATCAATAATTATCGATATTGAATGTTATGAAATGCATATATCGTGATAAGTTTTTCAGCCACATCATCCAGCAGTACTATAATGATAAACTCCTATTAAAGAACCACAGACTGTGGGGTCCAGATTGCTTGCTAGATTGCAGGTTTATCTTCTGACTACTATGGCATTATTTTTGATGCCACTACCAACATTTAGTTAGGCTGTTTCCAAACTCTACTGAATTTTGTAGAAATTCTCACTTTCCAGCTGCAGGCCCATCTGTCTCTGAGCTCTGTTCAGTGACGGAAAAGTGCCGCCCAAACAGCTGTCCTTCTTTTCTCCTGACAGAAAAACTAATCAGCTCTGCTGCCCTAACATCTGGTAGTTTGCTATCAAGTCTACCTTCCATCATTCTTAAGTGAGACAGACACTGGGACTATTCAAACACATTCGGATGGTTCTTCCTTGTAGATAGGCTTTGTCATGTGCTGCAGAATGTCTTGTGTTTCATATTTTTTCTTGTTTTGTTTCTCTCCTCTTTCTCTTTCAGGACTTTGCTCTTTCAGGACTCCTTTCTCCAGAATATGGCTGTCATCCACACTGACAGACCTCACACTGAGCCAAAAAAGCTTGGCCCAAACTGGTCCAGTCATATCCAGCCTACCCGATCCTGGACTCACAGAGGTGGACTTAGGTGCTACTGTTAAAATGCAAATAGCTCCAATTGATATTTCATACCTTTCTTCAAAAAGTGGAACAGAAAAGGCATTTCTTTAGTTTAGGATTTTCCCCACACTGTTATGTTTTATTCATTCTCCAAAATGGGATCTTAAAGTCCTGAGGATAGCTGGTCTCAGCAGACCGCTCCTTCAGGGTCAGAATGCACCAGCTGTTTATTCGGGTCCTTGGCCAGAGGGACCTGTCCAGAGCAGGAGACCTGTTCTCTCTAGAGGACACAGAGATCGAAGACGGCCTGTCTGAAGCTCTTTATCAGATCAAGGACATCTCCTGTTCACCAGTCAGTAAGCATGTCTAAACAGGCAAAACCGATACACAGTCCTTTGAGAGTTATGTAAATACTTACATAGCAAATGCCACTTTAATGAATTATTTATTTTGTCATGTATTATTAATATTCTTAAGTTTGCTGCCTGCTTCTTTCTGCCGGCCGACAGGACTATTTGACCAACGACAATGATCAGGCCGTGGTCGAGATTTGCATCACACGCATCACCACAGCCATCCGAGAGACCAGCTCCATCGAGCGACATAGCACGGCCCTGGTGGGCCTGTGGGAGTCTTGTCTTGAACATAACCTGTCTCCTCAAGGGGAAAGCACAGAAGACACGCCGCATGCAAAGATAGCCTCTGACATCACCAGCTGCATCCTGCAGGTACATGCTTATCAGAGACAGACACACTGGGGGGTTTGATGACCTGGAACTCTTAAAGGACATAGCTTTGCATATACCTGTCATCAGATGGAAATTGATTTATGCCTGTGGTGTTAAATAAGGTTGATATTTGCAATCTTCTTAAAAATGTGGTTTCTAAGATGTTCACCTATTTACAAAGTGTATTAAGAGGCTCTTACAGCTGTATTAGTATTTTCTTTCAACTTGGCCCATTCATAGCTTTATACTGAAATTACAATGCTTTTCAAAGCTGCACCTCAAGTTAGATAAATAAGGGAACAATAGCAACTTTTAACCCTATTTGTAGTACTTGGGCTTTTTCATTTTTTGTCAGATTACAGCCACACACTTCCTTTTATTGGGGTTTTGTGTGACAAACTGTCATAAAGTGAAGTATAAATAGAATAGAATAGAATAGAAAAGAATCTTCATGGTCATTTTAACAATGACCACAAAGATTCCTACAGATTGTGGTGCAATTCTTCAGATAAAAAACAACGTCTCACTTAAATACTATAAATAACGATTTATATTTCACTTAACTTTTACAATATCACTTATCAAGAGATAAATAAAAACCGGTACAGCTTATAGCTTCATCAGATTAGTAAACAGTCATTTCATTTTAAATCTAGTCCTTACATTCAAAAGAAAAAAAGCAGACAGGTTAGGTATACAGCTGTGTAGAGGTGTAAAGCTGGGCAAGGTTGAAAAACAAAACATCGTTGTACATCAACTGAGAAGAAAGTGGCACAACTGCCAGCCTAATTAGACATGGACATCAACCTAAACTGAGAAGGCCGGCGAACAGAGCATTATTCGGGGAAGTTATTAAACTAGCAATACATTAAAAAATATATACAAATAAGAATGAAACCAATAAAATAATGCAGCGATGCCACAGTTTAGTATGAACTGTGAATGTTGAGAAACCGTTAACATAAAATCCCTATAAAATGCATTGAAGTTTCTGGTTGTAAGAAGCCCAAACATGAAAAATAAAATCATAAAAAAACATGAACTATATTCATTTTTTAATATTAATTATTAATTTTTGCAAGGCACTCTATTATAATTAAAATAATTGAAATGCTAAGAAAATTTCTAAATTTTATTACACATAGGAATATTATTTTTTAACTTCAACAAGTTAAAAAAAATTATGCAATACACCTGCTGTATTACTATAGTATAATAGTAATATACTATTACCTCAGTAAGAGGGTATTACTGCAGTAATACCTCAGTGTATTCAATACACTTAGGTAATCCTGACATCAGCTACAATCAACCTTTTTTTTGCAACAGTATGACATTTTAAAGCCTTTTCTCTGAGTGATGTACTGATAGCAATTAGTGCATTACCAATTCAAACAAGAGTACTGCTGACAGCCATTGTTAATGAGTTCATTTAACAATGTGCTATTTTCTGGAGAAACTGAAACTAAGACATGGCTAAAGTAAAGGCATCAAGCCATTTGGGTGTTTTTTCTGTTCAAAGTTTATCACTAAGGTCATTTGTGAATGGATTACATATCCTTTGAGTTGAATGTCACAGCCTGAAAAGTAAGGGTCAAATCTCTGGTCTGCAATCTTTGCACACAGTTTCGCAGTGCAGAACCAAATGCTTGTGATCCTTGCACATGTGCAAATAACATTCATTTTCTTGGAGTGAGACTGGGTGTGTATGATGTTACAGCATCTCTCATATACCTGCATATAGCAACTACTTTTGAAACAATTTTCCTGACCAAGAAAAGGGTCTGTGATGATTTCATATGACCTATTAGTTCAGCTTGAACAGAACCATAAATAAAAGTGGTACTAAAATACGTATGAGTGCCACATAGACCACCATTTACCATTTAAGATGTGTAAAATTTTTGCTAACCCAGACCATTTCTATAGAATGAGAGCTATGTGTAACATGAGCATTTCTTTTAGTAATTTTGTACTTTCTTCACTTTTGAAGTTGATCAAAGTGTCTAGGAATGTGGAATTAATAACGCATGACTTCCTGTCTCCCAAGGATAGAAATAGGACTTGGCACAAGAGCTTCTTTGTCTAAACTGCTCTTCAATATAGAAAAGACAAGAGAACTTGTGACTAAAGCAAAACAGGTGTATGTTTAACCTAATATATCAAGAAAATTCCCACAACAGCTATTTGACTGATCTTGACACTTTTTACAGTCAAGGCAATAATAAAGAGTTTAAAGCAGTTGGAATTATGACAAACAAGACAAGAGCAAGAAATATTTTTCTACTTTAGACCCAAGAGGTGGATGCTATGGGAGGTAAAACATTATCTTCAAAGCTCTCTGTTAGAGAACAGTGACATCTAGGCCACCAAATTGCCCTTATTTTAAGGCTTTTGCACATCTTTACCAGGGGAACCAAAGCCTGTGGAGGTGCTGTACATGATAAATTTAACTTGCCCTTGCCCAGTTTATATGTTTTCCCATTGCTGTATTTTTTGGGTCCTATAACTATTGAAAATTTGGTTGTAAGAAAAGTATGTTTTCAGGAAAGGTTTGTACACAAAAATTATTTAAATGGTAGATGGAATGTTCAAATGACAGAAACTTTGATTTTAATACAAAAGGTAAAAAAATTCTAATAATTGATGGAGAAATTATTATCCTATTTCTCCGAGATTTCTCAAGCTAAAAGGTTTAGACATGAACAAACTCTGTCTTCTGCCTTTTCCACCCCCCTGTCCTTGTTCCTTCAGGAAAGGGAATGTGTTAATACCGTCCTAATGAGTCCAACTCTTCAAAAAAAGCCCATTCACATGCTCACACACACAGAGGTGAGACTAAAACTTCTGACAGCTCTGGCAGAAATGTCTGATTCTCATGTCCCAGTTAAAATAGCTAACACAGGAGACTGTGCGTCTCTCTGTCTTTACCTTGTAAAAACCGTCCTCATAGCCCCCCCAATCTCCGATATCTTTGATTCTCTCTTTACCTCGCTGTCATTTTGAATTTACACCAACACTTGTTTTACCCTTCCTCTGAAACTCCCACAAGAGCAGGAGAGATGTAGGCAGTGGTTTCTTGGAGGAAGAGGTTTATTGGCTTGCTGGTTGTAAAGAAACTGAACACAGGCAAGTGTAAACACGAACAGAGATTTCTGTCTTATAACGGACATTCACCACACAGACTCTGTGAAATATCTTAATCTTGATATTTAAATTTAACCCTCAAGAAAGATGAAAGATGGAGAATTAGGTTGGATGTATAAAACTTGTACATCTATTCTCAAAGAAAATGAGCCAGAAGATTCTGCAGACTTGAACAGGCTGCAGTCTTTACTTTCACAATAACTACACAAAAAAAAATACAATAAGAAAATAATAACTTGAGAGCATTAAATTATAATTAGTTTTGAAGACTTGTCATATTTTGATGTGGACTGATAACTTGACTGAGTTCATATTAGCTTCATTGTATTTTGGTATCTGCACTGCCATCGTGTGGCAGCAGGGAGTCATAGCGCAGACAAAGCATACGCTCTAAAAAATATTTAAAACATTGGCATGAAAGAAAGTTATTTTTGGGGTAACAAATTATAATTTAACGTAACAGAAGTAGGGACAGAGTTTTAATTTCTATTTATTTAGGTTGTATGAATACGTTTGGAATCACACTGTCCATTAGAGGGTGCTAGTGCATCTCAAATAACATTTCTCCTTTTCCACTCAAACTTTAGAATATATCATTCAGCTCTTACAGTATGTTTATGCTTGACGTCATGTTGAATTACAGTAAACTCTGTCAAAAGAACACATCAATATATCTAATGTATGTCGCTTACAGATATCATTTACCAACCATTTTTGTTGATAAAGTTTTTCTTAAGGAAAAAGGTATAGGTGCTAACGGATAGATGAAGTAGACAGACCAGTGGGTGACATGCTAGTCACCAATTTTTTTAAAAGCTAATACAAGTGCATAGTCTCCTTCATTTGCCACTGCCAGCTATTCAGTTAGCAGTACCGATAAGGCCTCCTGCAACAAGGAAGTAACCGCCACTTGGTGCGCAATAGTCTTAATTTTATCCCTAATAAAATGGCATAGTTTGGATGTTGATGCAACGTGTGTTCAAGTGAAGTGATCAGAAGTCGGCAAGACTCTCCAAACAAGGGGTTTCCTGATTTGGGAAGTCCCTGGTTCAGCAGGAAGATATTCCACAGCATGTTCTCTTTTTAATGCTTCAACGTGCTATCAACTCCTGGAAAGCACAAAGCAGTGAGTACTAATAAACATGAACAAGTTACAGGGGTGTGAGTACTTTTGTAAGACACTGTATTTTAAGAAAGGAAGGAAATCCATAATTTTGTTTTTCCTTAGGCACATGATCTGAACTTCTTTTCTTCTTTTGTCTTCTCAGAACTACAGCTGCCCCTCAGTCATGGCTCTGGCTGTTCCAGTGGCGGTGCGATTCCTGCAGAGAGGGAACCGAGAACTGAGCAGGAACATGTCCAGCTATCTCTCACTGGCTGCTATAGCAAAAGCTGACTTGCTGGCTGAACATACAGAGGCCATAACCGTCAGTGTGCTGGGAGGTACAGTCTACACACTTATAGTCATGCAACTAAAAGCATCTTACTGCTTTTTTGTAATTTCCTTTGCACTTGAAATAAACAGATCATTTTACTCCTACGTTAGTTTCCACATTTTTAATCAAAAACAATGAAATTAAAAGCCTGCCATAGTGTAAGTTCAATAACTCATTATCAGTATAATTTTTGTAACTGTGCTTATTTAGATGATGATTCTCGACTTTGGGGGGATGGTTTGTAGAAGTTGTACTCATGAGCTCTCATTAGGAGCATTTTCAGTAGAAGTGAAACAATCAGGTCAGATGTTTACTCTGGTGGAAAGGGAGTTATTGTTGCAATCAGAAGGTGCTGTAATCAAACCATTTAGGAAAATAATGGTAATAAGTTGCAGCTGTCACTTGTTATTGAACATGTATACATAAGAACTTTTAGATGCTGCATAAACCTTCACAGATGGTTTATTTGTTGTTTTTTAATATGTGATTGTAACTTTTACCAGTAATGCTTTGTCCGACTCCTATTTCCACTCAATAGAAGTTTGGTGATGCAATGATACACATTTATTTTTAAAGTGCGACACTGTAAGCCTAATACTGCAGCTACTTTGTTGTATTTTCCATGTTTTGCTTTAAGATTATTTAGCAAATAGGAAAAAACAGATTCAGATAGTTTGCATTACAAC
This sequence comes from Girardinus metallicus, assembly GCA_903067095.1. NCBI lineage: Eukaryota > Metazoa > Chordata > Actinopteri > Cyprinodontiformes > Poeciliidae > Girardinus > Girardinus metallicus. The sequence continues at coordinate 31,329 of CAEGAE010044862.1, forward strand.
TCATGTCTTCACTCTGAAACATTGTGCATTGGGTTGCTTTTATTGAACATTGACAGGTTAGCTGATCAGAGTATTTGAGAAGATGGATAGAGATTTTTATTATGGAGTTTTGATTTGCACCTCCTCAGACCGATTAAAACAGAAACTGAGCAGTTTTCTTGATTCCTTTTCCCTGCTCATGGACTCATCTACTTTACTGTGGCTAATTCAGCCTCTTGTTGACTTTTGTGTTTTACAAGCCGGCTGTGCAACTGAGTTCTGAAACCTCAGCATAAACACAGGGGTGAGGTAGATGATGGCTTAGTTATATGAGCTAGCAGGACGGGCAGACCGCACACATGTGTATTTAATACTGAAGTCAGTGAAGGCCTGCGTAGTCATATACATGTTGTCCTATTTAATGCATTCCTTTAGAAATGGTTTGACTCAGTTCTAACTTATGTTTTGACGTATTTACATTATGTTTTTGTCAGTTTAATATATACTCAGTTTTATAAGAAACTGTGTCTGTGTGTTTGTGTATTCCCAACCCAGAGAGAGCTTACTGCAGGATGCAGTTTGAGGGTTTTATAGCTACAGCAGGATGTCTCACTCATACATGCTCATTTACAAAGGTTTAACTCAGTTTAGCTCCATGGGAGCTAAGTGCCAAGCTGTTCCTTTAAATGTTAAAGTTAAATGTCATCTTAAGTCAACTGAATGGTTTGGAATGCAGTTGTAGACTGAATGCAGATTGGTTGTAGATATATTATTATGAACCAATACTAACTAACAGCAGGTGACTTTTCCTCTTTTTTTTTTTTTTTTTTACATGTTGGCACTCAGATAATAATTCTGAGTTGCCAAGGTCTTTGAATTTAATTCAGATGTAATGAACAAAGAGACAGAAAAGAGGAGAGATGTGAGAAGAGAGAAAGAAGGAGAGAGAAAACACAAGACAACCTGGAAGTCTGTTTCTATACCTGCAGAAAGAGAGAGAGAGAGAAAAGAACAGAACTGAGAAACAATAGTGACAATCAAAGTATGCATATGTAATAATAATAACTTCAATATCCCTGAAAAGTACACAGTACAGGTTAATACTAGATGCATTTAGTGTAAACCACGGCCCAACATGGTGTTTCTGCCAAAATACCTGAATCTAAACACCTGTGTGTGTGGGAGCATGCTTATGTATATAAGCATGCTATATAAGGTTTCTCCATAAGAATGTTCAATTGGGGGTTTTGGGAAGCCAAAACAGATCTACCCCCCAGAACTTGAGGCAGACATGAAGGAGACCACAGACCCCATCAAGAAATGGGCTGAAAAAAGGCCACAGGGTCCAAACAAGCCAGCCAGCCAACCAGAACAGCCCGAGGATGAAACATTCCTAACCCCAGAGCAAGCTCTAAACTCAACACTACGAACCTCACACTCCCACAAGCCCATAACAGCCTGGTAAAAAATGATAATTAAAAAAAAAAACACTATAACCATTTTAAAATGACTGTGACGCCTCAGACAAAATATATGACTACAGTACCATTTACTCTTTTCCACTTTGCTTTTGGAGCTGTTTCTGTTTGTAGGCCATAGCTGTGTATGCTTCACTGCCTCAAGAAATGGTTACAGTACCAAGTATAGTCAAACTGTAGCAGTAGCAAAGTAGACTCAAATAAAATATTTTTTTAGTGTTGTATCTAATTTGTTTCTGAAGTTAAGTAAATTCATGGCTATGATTATAATAAGCTTTAAAGCAAAAAGGGCAAAACATTTTGAATTCCCACTTTTAAGAAACAGCTAATGCAGAATTATGTCAAGTATAAATTAGGACAGACTTTTAACATGCTAAATTTCCTGTGTTGGCTTGAGGCTCAGTGTGAAAGTCCTCATTAGACTTTTTATGGTTTTGCCTTCTCCTGGAAAATGACAAAAAAGATTCTATACTCACTTTACTTTCCATTTATTCACTCATGTTATACAAAAATATTTATTTATAAAATACATTCTGTTTCATCTTTTCACATAAAACAATGTACAGTATAATACAAGCAACAAAGTTATGCAAGTTTGATTATGCAAGATTTGACTGAGTAAACATTGTCCCCATGTTCATACAAATATTCAAAATAAAACTTTTACTTTGTTCATTCCAAAGACAAAGAATAATCTAGCTATTGAACACAAGTAAGTTAAGACACAGCATAAAATTAATTATTCATAAAATCGATGTAAACACTCAATGAATATAGTAATTTTATTATAAAAAATATGTTTGAGTTTAAAAGTTTTTCACACGTCCAAAACGTTGCAACAAAATAATAAAATTAGCCCTACATTCTAGTTTTTCATATCTAAAAGGAAGACAAGTACAGCAGTTTTTAATAGCATTGCATATATATGTTGTTCTAAAGTTTGATTTCATTGAAAAGTATTAAGCTACCTCTGCCTGCAGTTAATTGTACCTTTAAGGCTGCAGTGAAAAGATAGCAACATTTTCCCAATGATTGTGGTTCTTGTTAAAATACACAACCTGTGTTGTTTGTATTTGTTAGCTGCACCTGCTGTTTCTATGAAATCCTCAGAAGTAAAAACGAAAAATGTCATTAGCCTGCAATTACAGGATCATCTCTTGTCATTGTGCGTGACCTCTTATTTCTGCTTGGCTGTCTGAGTCAGCAAAATTGTTTGTTGAGTCAGCAAAATTGAGTCAGCAACTCTGTGTCTTTCTTGCTCTCTAATTAAGTCTTTGGCAAATGCTGCTTGCAAGACGTTTCCAGCAACATGTCATGTTTTCTAAACTGGATTAATTGGATCAGTTTAAAATTATAGGTTATAGCGCAATTTCTCACAGCATTGGTTGTTTTTTCCTTTAACCATTCATGATAATATCAATAAAGATGATGCAGAGAATTCCAGTCTCACTTATAAAGGCGTATTAAAAATGTGATGTTGAAACTCTTAAATGTCCACAGTTTCAGCGTGACTTTTTATCAGAGTGGAGGATATGTATGCAACAAATGATTATGACTATTAAAATGATAGATCAGTAGATGAACTGAGCTCCTCCATGTGGCACCATCTCTGTCAGCCCCCAGGCCACCACGCTCCCCCTGTGCTGGCAGCCCTGGCCTCGCTGCGCAGCCAACTGGGAAATTTCCTCCTCTGACAAGACAGTGTCCCACATATTAACCCCTGTCATTTTTCCAGCAAACACCAGCTTTGGATCAAAACTTCCCTCAAACCCAGCCACACCACTCCCGCTGGTTGGAGACAGAGGGCAGCAGCCGTTTCTTTCTTGCCCCAGCTGGAGTGAGCCTCCCTCGAGTAAGTTGTGTCCCTTGGCCATCCCGAGGTTGGACGCCATCTTCTTCCCGCCCACCCAGAGAGTCGCCAGGCCTTGCTCGGAGGACCAGGCCCCACATAAATGGATCCACTGTCCTGGGCTTACCACGCTCCTTGCCTCCACTTGTCTAGTTTCCTCTCCAACAGTGAACACAGCAGAGGTTTGGGCGAGCAGCAGCTGGATTTCAGAAGGGTTTCGACGGTGTCCATAGGAGAACAGCACAGTTTTGTTGAAGACTGAAGTTGGTTTCACCCACATGCAGACAGTAAAGGCCGAAAGGGACAGGGGCACATCTGGAATGATTGCAGTGTAAATCCGACGGGAACGCATAGGAAACAGAAGGGCCATCTCACACCCTGTGCAACAAGTAGAAATGATGGCAGATGGGGTCAGTCAGTAAAACTCATGGTTTCATATACAAATGGGTAAAACATTAGATTAGATAATAGAAGAAGAACCGATAAAGTAACAAGTATTGAACCTAAACCATGTTATTACATGGCATGCAGCACATGACTGTAACGCAAGGAAGACAAAAAAAATATCAGTCATCACATAAAACAAAGTTTTATAAGTAATTAGTCAAGTTATTAAGAGATAGACTAATTCTCATGGGCATAGATGTAGGCACCCTGACTGCTGTATTCTGGAGTAATTGAAATATGTTTAAAGAGTCGTTTGACTAAGGTTATGTTTGGGGTAATCAACAAAAAATCTCCAGCAAGAGAGTTAACCCAATTAAAAACTCGTCAGATGATCCACTTCAGAAAGACACTTGATAACTTGTAGTAGACAATAATTGTAATCAGGATTCACAGGCATTTCACGATGGCTCCATAATGGCTCTTGTTTCATTATGGTCTGTTGTAAGTTAATTTAGGTTTTGTGTTATGTGTGACATTTTATCACACTATGATGTTTTATTGTCTTTTGAATTGTTTTAAGTTGTTAAAGGCCCATCTAGGGACATGCTTTGCAAATTGGTTAATGCTATAAATGTTGTAGCATTTATAGCATTGTTTCTGCTTAACAAGTGTTAAGCAGAAACAAGTGTTTCTGCTTAACACTTGTTAAGCTGAATGCAAATAAACAAAGTTAGATAACAGCAAGACAAACTTTGAAACCAATTAGGGACTCTGAGCTACTGGAAACTGAAGCAATGACTTCAGTTTCACCTGAACTTCATAAAAGACAATTAGAAGTAATGTAAGAATAAAGTAGCTGATTTGTTTTCACTAATAGGTATAACTATGTATAATCCGGAATTATCATAATAGAAGAAGAACCGATAAAGTAACAAGTATTGAACCTCAACCAGACACATACGAAAACCTTACATTTTGCAAGTTTTTTAGCTATGGATGCAACCAATGGTTTTCATCTCAAAGAGGCCAATTTGTGTGATCATAGTCAACAACATTGCCTATGCCTAGTTGTAAGTTGTCATTGGGTGAAAGGGGAAGCACACTTGAAAGAGAGATACACTAAACAAACAACCATACATGCAAAACCTCATTTTAGAGACCAATTAACTTGCCTATTTTGGCCTGTGAGCAAAAACCAATGTGATGCACTGCGAGAAGATGTCGTGCAGAAAGACCTCTCTGGCATAATTAAGATCATATAATTTATGTTTTATAAATTACTCATATAATTTACACCAAACCATAATTTTGTGTTTTTACTCCCCAGTTCTAGTAAAAACTGATCAATTAATTAAAAACAAAAGTTAACAAAGTGACTATAATACTGACCTCCATGTTCAAATTCTCATGACATTTTAAAATCTACCATATCACCCATTCTCTTTAAAATCAACTTTCCATTGTTTGTTTTTTTTATATATATTTTGTTCTCTGGGTTGCCCCCTCCTTCCTGCTCTAACCCATTTTGTCACTCCAGTCAGCTTTCACTGCTAAAATTGGATATCCTAAATATTGATGTTCTCTTGGTCTCAGGTTTCTGTCACTCAGAAAATAGTAGCAAGGAGAAAAAAGCTTTTTGACGTGTGTGTGTGAGTTCTTGTTGGTTTACATCTGGTTCTACTTTCTCGGGGTGTATTGGTGTGGTTTTTGCGGTGCTTGGGTGATGAGCACACTTCCTTTTGCTCTGTGTGTGTTGAGCTGACCAACTCTAAAAGGGGGATGTCATGAGGAAAGCAGCTCTGGCTCTTAGGATGATGACAAAATCAGCCTTGACTTAACTTTTTATATTAAATCTTGGGAAAAAAGAAGATAGTCCTTCTGGTTGAGAAGGTTGACTTGCCAGAAAAGAAATGTCTAAACTATTGGGTTAGCAGAAGTTGTCTCACACAACTTCTTAAAGACCACAGAAGTTTGTCCTAGCCGAAGTTGTATTACCTAAATGTGCCACTGCAGGAAGAAACATAAACATCCTGAAGGTTGCTGAATACCAAACAAACACAAACTAAAGAAAACAGCATACCAGTGTAGACAAACTGCTGGTGATAAGATGGAAGGTTTACCTGCAGGTAGGCGCCTTTGCCTTGATGACTTCAGCTCTTCATCCAGCTCAACCTTCACTGCTTGCATTGCAGCTAGTACCTCATCCAAAGCAACCTCTCCTGGTGTCACTTCTTGGAGATGAAGTCCATTTTTGCCATTCAACCCAAAGCCAGCTCCTGCACTTCTGCTGCTGAGGCAGCTGCTCTCTAGCTTGGCCAGTCTGGATGTTTGAGTATGTTCTGCAGAGACAAGTTGCTGTATCTGGGCCTCCAGGTGGTTGAAATTTCCAACAGCAGAGGTCAGATCACTGAGCTGGAGGAGCTCCAGAGTTTCTCGTAGATGGCTCTCCAGCTGCAAGACCATCCGTCTTCCTGCTGTCTCCACAGCAGCCCCACAGGACCTTTCATACTCAGCTATAAACCTGCCAAAGGATGAGTGGAAAAGATTTACATCTTCTTTAGCAGAAGAGCTTTAATCCTCCACTTTTGTCTTGTTTAAAATCATTCTTTATGCCATAATTTCAGCTGAATTAATATCATTGCTTGATAAAGCAACAGGACCCCTACCGACAGACCCACCTTTGCAATTCACCACGCAGAGTTCCCATTTCGACCTTGACAATGTCATCAACATACTGAAGCAGCATGTTCTCCCTCATCTGGCTGTTCTCCATCATGGAGAAGATTTTATCCCATTTTGTCAGGTCTGGAGAGTTGCAGGGGGTGGAACTTGGTGTGGCTGCAGAGAGATATGGTGAAAACTTGGACCAGGAAAAAACATTTTACTCACAGAAATAAATAGAGATCCAAAGTTTATGAAGTATTTTATGACTTCATTCTATTGATTGTCAGCATTGTTGATCTCCAGGTCATCCTCTTAGTGCAGGGTTTCCCCTTGTGTGTTATAAGCCTAACAGACTTTACTCCTCCCCTGCCGATCGCTGGGCTAAGAGTCATTTAAGTACTTATTTATTTTAAATATGTTTTTAACTACAATAACAGTAATAGCATAGACAGGTTAAGTTGAGTTAATTGCTAATGCACTCATAGAAGTCGGGACAGATCATGTACAAAACTTTCACTCAAAATGGTCTATCTGGAAGGTGCTCTCACCTGTAATGTCATATTTATGATTCCCATCTGAAGGCTGTCTATAAAGGATTGTAGACACACTTTGTGAGGTTCGCAGTGCGCCGTGAGACTGATGTGAGCGCACGTCTTAATGAACCAAGATTAAAGATAAAAGATTTTTTTGTGTTTGCCTTTTTGGACACTCAATATCTGGTGTCAGTTTTGTATTTTAATATCACAAGTAATCCTGAGGGGTGTGGTGTTGAAAGCGAAGTCAGTCAACCTTGGCTGTACAGCAAACAAAGCTGGTTTATTAAGTTTGGAGCAACACAGCAGATTAAAAAAATGGTAGCCCTCCCATCAATCCTCCTGCCGCCTCCGACAGTGCACTGGTTAAACCCCGCCTCCTTAATTTACATCGGCCAATCACCTCAGCCTTCCAGAGTGGTGAAAAAAAGGAAACAAAGTTAACTTTCAGATACATAATATTAATTATTTATCAATAATAACATTTCAAGAAGACATTTTATGTATGCAAATGCACAATTTATAAAATCTTTTATTCTTTTAATTACTTTGATTACTGGAGTTTTATTTCAGCCAATCAAACTCCTGCAATTATCACTGGACTTTCTATAAAAGGGCTGGATTTGAGGCGGGCTTCCTCTTTAACAGGGTCCCAAAATGGCTGCCACAAAAGACACATCCACAAGGTAACAAACATTTCAACCACACACACCCACACTAAAGGTTCATTTACACACTAGAAGGGTAGAAAAAAAAATTGCTTCTTAACAGCACATAATCAACCTAATCATATTTCTTTTTCAACATTTTTTAACACAAAAACATGGTGGGCCACTGATGGACTGCCCTAGTGCCCCTGCCACATGGCTTAGTGAGTTTTGTGGGGGAAACCCTGGAGTAACACATTTAGGTAAAAACTTTGATTTAAAGACCACCTTAATTCATAATTTCTAATGAATAGTTTGAAGTCTCTGACCAACCTTAAGTTTAGATTCAGTATGGGTAGAATACCATCTGCAGTTCAACTTGGAGAGTCAGAGATGTCAAACCCACAGATTCAGATTCAGCAGGGCTACAACACCCCTGAATTCAGAATGTCAACATGGGAAGTCAGAAGTCTCTTAAGCCAAGTTCATATGCAAAATCGGGAGACCACACACTGAAGTTGACTTGAGCAACCCCTAGTTCAAATGCTGTGTTGATAGAACATGTCTGGAAATATGAAGTTCAGCATGAAAGATCCAACAGCCTAGACTAACCCCAAGTTCAGATTCAATATGACTGCCATAAAATACTGTGAAAGTTCAAGGATGTTTTCTCTCATTGCAACAGTATCACTCATAGTACTTTACAATCTCTTTTTACCAGCTCTCATTCTATGTCTTCAACTTGTATGGTGAATAGCAGTTACAACAACAGACTTAAAATCTCACTTGTACACAGATAGATGCATATCTTGTTGTCGCATGTGTTCAAAACACTATTTATCATAGATCCATGACATATTTAAAGATTTAAAAAAAAAACTTCAATGTGTTGAAAAATAAAAGCAGACGTAGGTCAGGAGGTTGAGTGACAAGTTGATGACAACAAATGAGAATGTCAGGTTGCTGGGAGATCAATGAGAAAACGAGAAGGAAATAGAACAATTTCCCCTGCTGTGTTTCCTGTGAGATTATCCAGCTCTGTGCTGTGAAATGAGAAGCGAGATGGAAGGAAAATAAGGTGGGGAGGATGTGCTTAGAGAAGGAGAGAGATAATATGAGCAGTGGGAAACGTGGGGTAAATGGGTGGGTTAAAGCAACAAGGAGTGAGAATATATATGTGTGTCACACATGTTGTTCTGGTTAGCGTTTGACGCTCTCAGGCTCTGTTTATACCTGCAGACCTTTTCTGGGGAGATTGAGGCGGGGGATGGGGAGGCACTACTCCCCATCCCCCTGCATTGCTCGTTTTGGCTTCTTAGTGTCCACGATTATTCAGAGGAAGCAGGATGTGGCTTCATGCAGTGTGCTTCCTATGGTTTAATAATACACACAGTAGTTTACTTTTTTAATGAGAGAAAATGTTTTTAAACATAAAAGAAATTAAAAATGTAAAATTTTCTGCATAATTAATTACATTTTTATTAAAATCCTGAATGCATTCTTTGCAAAATATTAAACTACATATTTTGTAAACTTCTAGTAAATGCATAGTGAGTCACTTGCTTCCACTGATGAGAATCTTGAGGAAAAGTCGCTTTTAAGCTCAACACCCCCCATTTCCTGTCTGCTGAACGTCATTTTTCTGCCTGCCACTCATGCGAAAATGAACTGTACTGTGACCTCTCTCATGTTGCCTATTAATTCAGATTCCTCTCAGAGATTGGGAGCTTTGGGCGGGTCAGAACAAGTGACCCGTGTCTCCCTCTGACCTTTGATCTCCCCTCGTCCTGACACACCTGCGAACAAACTGTTCTCAACTCACGTGCTTGACCTTTCCTGTCCCTTCTCCACCAACCTCATTATGAATTCTGTGTTTCGTCGCATCTCTCCTCCCCACACCCCCTGAACTAATTTGTGTGTGTATTTTACCACCCAGTCATTTGCCTGGAGCCCCTTCTGTTTTTGCCCTTCATCATGTTTTATCACATCACAGGCAGCTTGCCCAGACTTCAGCCTCTTAACTGATGATGGTGCTGCAATTATACCTCCTACTAGGTTTAGAAAAAACAAACAAATGATGAATGCAAGCTGTGAAGGCCCTCGTTGAAGCATAAGAAACTGACACATGTAGTCCTTGCCTTTTCTCTCTTGTCCAGGCTGCTGTGCTCATGCAACTTTAATTTTGTTGAAAAATAATTCCCTTAGTAATTCTGCAATAAGAAAACTGACGTCATTTCACACAGTTTTTTTCATCTCTGCCAACAGTCTTGATACTTTATTAACTGTGGTGCCTTTTTTTTTTTTTTTAGTTTTCTTTTTCCAACAATAAGCAAGCCAACCAAAAAAAAAAAAAAGAAAAAAACAAAGTCAGTGTTATTGTTTTAGGAAGCTTACTGAATAGATTGCAGAGCATCACACAAAAGCAAGACTGAATCTCTATTTCAGTGGTCATGATCTTTTAAAGCTCCTAGATGTTAGTGCAAACTGAGACTATAAAGGTTTTGACATTTATCTAATAATAATGGTACCATTTAGTGAACTTTTTTCTCCTTCTCCACTCCCATTATGTCACCTCAGAAACAAGCATGACTCCATATTCTTCCGCCATGGCCAAAAAATAAAATACAGCTGTAATCTTCAATTGCATTTCAACAGGAAATGTGCCTTTCAGATAATCAGATAGATATTTAGTGTCAAAGACTTACGTGCTGGTTTCTCTCCATCAGTGATTTCATTATAGTAGTCGGTGTACTGGATCTCGATGTCATCCTCGTAGGCGAGAGTAACACACGCGCACACAGAGAGAAGAAACGCTGCCTCAGGGATTCTCCACCAAAGCATGCTGCTGCTGCCTGAGAGAGTGTGTCAGCAATGTGAACAAGTATGAATGCTCAACTCCAGGTCCTTTTCCTGCTTCTCTGTCTGTGTGTGTGGGGGGGTGGGTGTTTATGTGTGTGTATTTGTTTAAGGTTCCTCTGCTGCTGCTGCTCTCACTTTTCTACAGACCTGCAGGCCCACCACACTCTTTTTCAAGCCCCAACTCTCTCTTATTATTTTAGTCCCTCCTCCTTTTCTAAAGACTCCCCACCTCTTTCTCTTTATCTCTGACTGATTTTTCTTTTCTTTCTTCTGCTAAATGCTGAGGAATTATTGACAGGAAGCCCAGTATTCCTGGCATAGGAAGAGCTCCCTCATGCTCATCTGTTTTTCAGTGAAGCACTCATAAAATATTCCCGTAATTCTGACGAGGACATATCGTCATTTCACAGATTTTTCTTTTACAATTGTATTCAGGCTTGTACAGTAAGATATTTATATTCATGTATGAAAGACATATATACATAAGACAGTTGAGCCCCATCAAATTTGGGCATTAACGCATAACACAATGGCCACCCAAAAATAGTAGTTATAGCAAAGTGCCAAGTTCCAGTTTAAGTTCATACAACTTCTATCCATCTGATAAAAGTAAAACCTAACAAACTGGCACCCTATCTACCATTTTAAAAGGACTTTGTGGTGAGTCAAGTCTACCTATTATTTGTTAGATTAACTAATGACCATTTTTGGGAAAGACCTTAATATACAAAAAAAGGTGTTTGGCATGTAATTTTAACCTAAAAAGTCACATTCAACTTTGAAAAATAATTGGAATGGAAATCAAAATACAAATTCTGAAAAAATAGCCACTGTTTCAGATAAGCAAAGTGGCTAAGTGACTTTTCGAAAAAAAATTTAGATTTATTTAATTTAATAACATGTTAGGCAGATATTGGTTCTTTATTCTGACAGAGGACATGAAAAAATAGAAATCCCAGCAACCCGATGCATTTTATTGCTTTAAAAATGCTGTTTGCTAATTCTAGAAGAGCTATCTCCGTATGTCGTGCTGTCGTCGTCAGTCTCATTTTGTTTTCTCATAGCTGATGTTCTGGGTATTTTGTAATCCTCCTCAGTCTATCCATCCTTTGTGGTCTTTGTCAACCAACAAAGACAGTCTATCCCAAGATGGATAGACTGTCTTTGTTGGTTGAGGAGAAGTTTGCTACCTCCACCTACTTACTTTTGCAAATCTCTAACTTTCGTTTCACAGAGGATATTTGTGAGTAAGAGTTCTTACTCTGTCCTTTTTTCATTTACCATGTAACAAACACACACACATTTCACATATTGCACAATTTGTAGGTTTCCTTGGTGAAAAAAAATAGCTTTTTCAGAAATCCTTTCCCAAACTTTACTCAGTTAGTATAAATACATCCAGATTTACCTCAGATAAAATTAATGAAATTAAGGTTTCAAAAATCCTGTTACACATAGTAACAAAATATCCTCAACTATTTTTTGTTGTTTTTTTTTTTCTTCAGAATTAACATAATTTGAAGTGATAATTTTATTTCTCAGGAACCAGCTCAAACCTGGGGTAAAAAAAAAGCTGAATCAGCACTTCCATTTGACATAATCTTGTGCATGTTTCACCTGAAAACTATTGAACATTTTACCCAGAATTATTAAATAGATGAAAGATCAAACACACTGGGAATATCCATAGAGGACATAAGAGTTTAGTTTTTTTTTCCCTCTCTGAATCTCCATCCTTGTGCAAACATCTGGCTCTCTGAAGCAGAATCAGAGCATGACTCATGCTCTGTTGGAGGTAGGCTGTGTGGTGTAATCAGATATAACTGCTGCTCCTGTGACTCTCAGGCAGAAAAAAAAGGAGGGAGCTAAAAAATAACAGGAGGGAAAAAAGAAAGCTGAGATTTAGACTTTTGCCCCATGCAGAGATGGTGTGTAGGCTTTTGTTGGACTTTTTGGATGAGAAGTTTGCCTAAAAACTTTTGTATGTTTGTTTATATTGACACATCTATCTGTCAGCTTCTCACCCGCTTTCTTTCTGTGGGCCCGTGATTGTGTCTGATGTGACACAATGTGACTGAGAAATCAATGTAGACTGTGTTTGCCTGTTTGTGTTTGGTCAAACTGACTCAACAACTTTCTCATGGGAAATGCCAACACTCATCCTGCTGCCCCCGCTTCATCTTTCTCTTGGTCTTCGTCTTTCTTGTGGTGTTTTTCTTTTTCTCCCACACAGGCCTACTGAAAAATGCATGTTTTCCTTGATCTCTTAACAAGGAGAAGTGTCATGTTTTTTTTTTCTGTATAGTTGTGAGAAACATCATTCTAAGAAAAAATTTAAGATTAGCATCTCTGTTTTGGGTTTGCTGTAGTTTTTAGAAGATGAATCTTTAAAGAAGCTCTGAAATGTAATACTTCCAGTTGCACTAATATACTGCTGCACACATTTCCAGAGAGAAATTTCTGACCATTTGTTCCTAGAGGTCATCCATATTCCTTTCGTCCTCTCTTATTTTCTGTCTTTTTAGCCCCACCCACAGGTTTTTGGTGGGATTTCTACTCCTTATCAAAGTCTAGAGACAAAAACAAGATTAGCTGATCAGGTTGCTGGAGGTTTCTTGAAGGTTTGCTGCAAAGCCAACGACAATGTAAGCAGCTTTCCTGTTGCTAAATGCTTGTCCAGGTGGAGTGACTGCTGTAGGTCGATGACTCAATGCAATCTGCTAGGTTACTTAAAAGGAAAAGTTCTTAATTAATTTGAGCAAAAAACTGAACTTGACTGCATTATTTAGTAACTAGAATTGATTTGGATAACATGACCTTGTTTTGTAGTGTGCTGAAAAAACTTTGCAAATTGGCACTGTATTAATAAACTGAACAGAGTTTAATTGATAATGAACAATAAAAAAATATTTCCATTGCAACATTATATTTAAAAAGATAAATCCCCGCTCTTTCTTTTTTTTTTCACCTCCTTTTTTCACCTCCTTTTTTTAGCTCTTTGTTTCAGATGAAGCAGTAAATTTTACCAAATGATTTGTAGGTACAGATAATTTGATTTTATGATAGTTGCATGATTAGCTAACAGTTATTGCATCCAGGCACTTCTTCATGACATGCATTTCACAGATGTTAACATTGCTTAAACAATAAATTTGTGAAAAATTTGATGAATGATGACGCCACTAGCAAAGGTGACAAAAATGTTGCCTCAAACATGTTGTGATGCCCCAGACTGACTCTCTCTGTCTATGCACAGATTTTAGTTTGAAGGGCACCACATGATTCAACTTTAATGAAATTTGTCTGCTCAAGGACATGAAACTGCACTAATAGATTTAGCTGAACAGCTTTTGAGGAGAACTGATGAATATTGTGTTCAGATTCTTTGCAGAAATGAGATTAAGATAAATTTGTTCAGCTCAGATGGAGTTCAGTGTTTTACCATGGTGATACTCTGCTTGGGGTTTTTTTCCCCAGTGAAACCAAAGAGCAGTACTAAAATTGTATCATTTTTACAATAGAACATATCTCAAAAATAAACAATATTTTAGCTTTTGCAATAAAATATTTTTTTTGAGAACATATTTACACTTTCTGCCCCAAACCTCAGCTTGAAAATATGAAAGTGTATAACTAAGACCAGAAGAGATTGGGCATCGTTTTCATTACCCTAAAACAAAGGAACAAGGAGGGAAATCTGAGTGTGGATTTGACTTTTTCAATTGGTTCCACATTGAAGCTTGAGGATCAAACAACAATACTGCTCCTATTTGTGGGATTTTGGCAAGAAATCAATCAAGTTTCTGTAGTAAGAATCTTTCATAATAACAGACAAATTCTGGCATTCCAACATGTAAAAAAACAAAACCAAAAAAGTGAAGGAAATGGACATTTTTGACTGAACTTTGAAGGGAAACATTCATAAGAGATAAGAATGACTGAATTTAAACATTAACATTCAAGACAAGCCGTAGCCAGTGAGGTTACTTAGATTAAAGGGAGAAAGGCATTATCACAGGGACGTAGAGCAGAAGGCAAACAGATGTTACACGCTTAAAGGCAGAGAAGAAATGGGTCTATTTGCTGTGAATTCAGTGTGTGTATGACTTGTATAAATATTTATCTTTTGTTGCCACATAACTGCACTTGTAGAGATGGTTAATCCAACTGAAACAGATCATAAATGCGTATCTGACAGCAAAAAAAAAAATCTCTTCAGATTTTGTCTTCTTTATTTAGTAAACATTACTAAACAAACCAAAATATTTTATTTTTACATTTTACAAATATATTCTTTTATTTTTTCTAGATAGAATCTTTCCTAATGCATCGCCACCTGAGAATAAGTGCTGAATCAGCGGAAGTGGAAACTGAGTAATGTCATGGTCTGAATACTTGAGGCTCGTGATGATAAGAAAAACTCACACAGGATGGGACGGGGTTACAGTCATGTTGGTGAAAGTTCAAGATGGTTGCTGAAAGAGTTATTCTGTGCATAAAGCACTTTGGGTGGTCAGTTTGACTGGAAAGGAGCTCCATAAATTCATCCCAAGACCTTTGTCCAAAACAGCCTGACTTTTTGAAGAAAAAGAAAAAAAAGTAAAGATATCAAGATATTTATTTGGGATATGTGAGCCATGCCTTTGTGCTCTTTTTCGTCAACAATGGTTTTTTTGTTTTGGAACTCACCCATGGTGTCATTTTAATCCAATCTCTTTGTTATTGTTGATTTATAAACACTAAACTTACGGTAACCGAGGCAAGTGAAACTTCCAGTGCTTTTCATATCATTCTGGGTTGTTTTGAAACCTTGTAGATAAATTGTCAGTGCAGTAATTTTGGTAAGCTGGCTACTCCTTTTGGTTTTCTGGGTTTTTTTTTTTTTTTTTTCAGACTGATAGATGTCAATGTCTCTCTTTTGTCGTTAATCTTTTTATATTGAGGCGTGATGTGTTGCATTTTGAGATCCCTCAGCCATTTGGTCAATTCTTTTTAAGGGATTTCTTTATTCTACACGTCAGGCAAGAATTAGAGCAAGAATTAGAGCTGGGTGATGTTCATCCACAAATTAATTAAGGGATAATCTGTATTTTCACATAATTTCCTAGTTGGTTTTGTTCACCTCTATCCCTTACAAAATCAACATTTAAAGCTTTGTTTTTCTCTTACTCAGGTTATCATTGCCTGATATTAACATTAGTTTGATCATCTGAGACATTTAAGTGGGACAGAAATACAAAAGTAGGAAAATTCTGTGTTTCGGTAAGCGATTGTTTCCACTAGATCACATATACTGTACACCTGGAAATAGTTTTCCAAGTAATTTTTAGCGCTCTGGCTCTTGGATTGCATCCAGAGATTTAGGCAGTCATGTCAGATATTAATCTGAATATTTGAATGTGTTTATAGTCTGGAATCAGATTCCTTAATACCTTTATCATCTCTTCATGTTCAGGTTTGACTTATTGTCTCCTACCTTGTTTGACATTACTGTTTTAGATGGAGAGGGATTTAGGCAGGATCTGAAATAAGAGGTTGAATTTGTTTGGGTCATTTTAGTCTGGCCAGGTTGTTCTTAATGTACGTGAGATAAAGTTTCAGGGCTGTAAATTTCCCTCGGTATTTCGTGCAGACTCTTTTCTCCTGTCTTTTGACGTGCCTTTGAACAGATATTTTAGTCTTTTAACTGAAGCTTTATGGTTACTGGATGTAACCATAAAGCTACTGGAAGTACAGTACAGCTTTCTCTGTATTGTACATGTCATCTTTTAAGGTGATTTGTGTTGAGTTGTGTAAAGGTGGTGTGTTTGTGCTATTTTACACAAACACGCTACAATAAGAGAGTAGGCTGTATTATATATGAACTTTGTCCTAATTTGTATAGAAGAATCAGTACCTTTTACATATTTTGTGGCATTAGTGTCCGTATTTCACAGGAAATAGAGACGGAAAACTTACACCAAGTGATACAGGTTATGACTCAAACCTTGGTCATCTGTTGACGACATAGAGACTCTGAATCTTTGGCATTGAGCAACACATTGTGCCAGGAAAATATGAATCCTTTTAGCTCCCAGCAGCGGATGGTGGTGACAGATGGAGGTTGTTGGTGATTTGGATTGTTTTCGTTCCCCTTTGCATCTGAATTACAAACTGAGCTCACAACCTGTGACTATGTTTTATTAATTATTAAACTTCCCAGTGCCAGTTGCTTTAATTTATTAGTGAGCAACATGACAGCTCACTGGTTGGGATTGTTACATGTAAAGTAGGTCCTCTCAGGTCCTCCCAGATCCTACCAGGGCCTTTCGGTATGAACCTTGTATGGTTTGTTCTTGCATGAATTAATTCTCTTTTAATAAACTCCAACAAATCTTCTATTGGCCTTTGTAACTATAAAACTAGTTTAGATTTTCTACCATATTTGTACCATCAAATAAATACTCATCAACTCCATATTGCCTATAAAAGGAGTCAGTTTTATAAAAATAAACTACCGTGCTCTACTTTTTTAAAACTCTTTTTTTCAGACTTCATCCATTTTCTCCTACGTTCTGTATATGACACACAATCTGACTGCATTTAAACATTGAATGTGAAGTATTACTTGCGGCGTGCCTTTCTATTATACCAAAGTTATTGTATAAAATGCCTGAAAATCACCAATAATACCCCCTTTCTTTGAAAACAAGAGTTTTTGTTTAGTGAAGTGGATCATTTAAAGATGTTTTATTGTCACACAGAGGCTGTTGTGTAATCCTGTGGTTCTGAGGCCTGTAAGCCACTTTGCAAAGGCCTTCATGTCTGATCATGTGTCAACTTGACTTGATTCAACACAATAAAATGGGAAAATGATTATTTCTAAACAGTGGATATTATTTCATAGCTGGGAATCATATGTCTTGTGATTGCAATAAACAGGAAAGTTAAAGGTTTTTTTTTTTTTTTTGCGGCCTGTTTCTTATTTTGATAGTCATGGTGATCAATGCATAACACAGTGCCTGGCATTGTATTCAGGCCATTGGAATATACCCAAGATGGCCTTGGTAATTCTGGAGGAGTTGCAGAGATCTGCAACTCAGTTGGGAGAATCGGTTGACGGGTAGCAGCAACACAATCCTCAAACCTGAGCTTTGTGAAATGATGGCAGGAATATTTTTGTTTTTATTGCTGAAAGAAAGCAGTAAGATTTCCCAAGGAGAACGATCACATCAGTCATTTCATTAACTAGTAAATTCTTAGAAGTATCTCTTAACAATTATAAAAGAAAAATCATCTCACCATATTCTTTTTAAAATATGCTTTTGCTTCTTTCAGAGGCAATGATTGCAGTGTATTTCCAAACTCATTAAGTCATCTCCTTAAATGTCTTTAATGTTAATTGTGAAAAGTAAAACTCCAAAATTTGCAAAATGCAACATTTACGCTACTGCAAAAAACATTGAATCAGGATGAGGCTTTTCCTAGTCAAAGCAGTACAACTTCAATACAAAACCTTTTCTTTGGCAGTATTTGTGCTCTATGTGCAAAGTATGCTGGTGTAATTATTGTTTTCTCTTCATGTGTTACAGGTAACCACATGATGCTACGTGTGCTTCCATCAGTCTACCCCAAACAGCCACACACTATCCACCGTCACCTGGGCAGCCTTACAGCAATGTTGCCCCAGCTGGAGACACCTGAGCAACAACACTTGATCAGACTTATTCAGATGGTTGCAGAGCAGCATCCACTTGTAAGTCCTTGTTTTTATTTATTTCAGAAGACAATAATTGACAGCTAAGCATAATAATAGTAACTATGTTAAGCTGGGTTGTAGTTACAACTGTGGCAGAAATGATTTTGCAAGTGATATTTAAACTGTGGCCAGATCTTTGGCAAGGACGTAATTTATGCTTACAAACTTTGAAGTTAGTGTTTGAGATCACATTTCAGGTTGTTTGGTATTACTTGACATGTGAGAGTTTACAATGGTATTCCAAATGATGTAAAATAAACTGAATTTAAAGTGTAATAAAACAGAGGGACAGATCTGCCTGAAAACATAATCTCCTTGGTTACTGGGTATCTAACCACCATTGCTTTGCATCGATAGTTTCTCACACTGATGTAATTTCTGCCAAAAACTGCACCTGAAAGGAAAATTCAAGATTTTTTCTGAATCAAGAACAGCTTTTAATATCAAAGTTTCTGAACATCTCTTTGACAAGATAGTGGTTAGTAATAAACGTGTGACCAAGAAAGGCATCTTGGATAAGGTGCAGTGACATGTGATCAGAGGAGGCAGGTGAAGTAATCCTGACAAGTAAGCGAGGAACATGAGAAGTAAAACAGATGCTAGCAATGATGAGAGAGAATCAGTTTGTCTTGACTTTTCTATAAATTGTCTTTCTATTTTACTGATAATATAACTTTTATGGTCAAAATGTATCTATGCTGCCTGTTGAAAAACATGGAAGAAAGAAATATGGGGCGAGACAGTGCAGTGCGGTGCCTCACCACTGGAGGCGCTGTGTCACACAGAGTGAATGACAGCGAGTTGACAATCTGCTTGCTGTCATGTCCACTATGAACCCTAAATGCCACTGGCACTTAAAGACTACACTTGGCCACTCAACCTTCAGAACATTATTTCTCAATATTGTGGATCTTCACACCAATATTGTTCTTGGTGTGAACAGTACAGAATTTACTGTATTGAGTTTATTAATTTATCTTATGTATATTTTTAAACAATTACTCCTATTAATCAAACCTAATCAGATTGTTGACCATTTAGCTGTTCTGTTTGCTGCATTGAGAACAATCCCCTAGAAAGCTAAATAGAACTCATAAAATTGAACGCTGCAAGAATACCTTTTATCCTGCATATTTTGGAGTACAGCCATTGTGATCCAACAAGAGGGGGAATACCACATACCAGCCACAGAGCATGCTGTAGTAAAACACGCACAGTTTTATTCAGAGGAGAAACAACGTCAGCCATCTGGAGTTATTCTTATCCTCTCTCTTTTCTCCCAACTGCACACACACACGCACGCACACTATATGCTCATGAAATATTGGCAGTGTGATTGTTGCTGTGTTCGCCACAGCACTTGTGAAATGTTCTGCATTATAATGCCACTTACTGGAAGTGGTGTCCTGGCAATGTTAAAAATAAAACATATTTCAGATGGTAAACAATTTTAGCTGTCGTCCTCTGTCTTTTTGAGAAACAAATTGTTGTTGGATTTAGTGTATTTCTTAGAAAACGTGACTCATTACGGAGCAGCAACAGAGCAGACAATCGTGCTCTGTTGTCTGCTCTAGACACTGGGAGTCTAGTGTCTCCCAGTGTGATCAGCTCGGATAATGAGCAAGAACTCTTCATTCAGTCAGTTTGAAAGTCCTATCAGCAATCTTTTGTTTTTCTTTTTCACTTTGCCTTTTATATCTCAGATGAAAGAGCTCAGAGTTTGTGTTTGCTTCGTTAGTACAGAGCGCTAAAGCTGAGTCATGAATTAATTATGTATATTTGTTTTAATTTTTTTATTATTATTTCTCCTAATCCCTGCAGATGCTGAGCACACATGTGCCCACACTGGTCAATTACTTGAGTGAGCCCATTCTGACTGAGGCTTTGTTGGGAGCTCTTATGGATGTCTCGCAGGCCAGCCCCTCGTCACTGGTCAGCTTTTTGCCAGCACTAAGGATGGTGGGACAGCAGTCTGCTGCTTTTCTCAGTCATGTAACCAAAATCCATGGTGCTGTTGGCATCCTCAGTGAGGTAAAACACACAGAGACACAATCAAAATGTTAAATTTATATAAGAGATACAGAATGGAGAACATGTCGTAGGTTTAAGGTCTTTTACATAAGGGACTCATGTTGAAGAAAAGGAGAAACAGAAACCATCCTGTCAGAAGAAAAAAAAGAGAGGGTCATTAGAACTAATTGAGTAAAAATTTTTAATTTATGCCATGTTTCACAATACTACAAGATGTTCAGGCATGTCTTCAGGTTTTTACAGTAAAACAGTGATGCTACCAGTAAACTGCCCATGTTGACTTACTCTGGTATCGCTTTAGATGAGCATAAGTTTGGGTCTGAACTACATCGCCCCATTACGGTATTCACATTGCTTGACGTTTTTCCCGTTTTTGATGCAAAATTCATAACTTTAATTTTTTTAGGATTTTGTGTAATATGTACCAAAGCAAGAAAGTGTATAGTTTTGAAGTGAAAAGCAGAATGACAACAATCTGAAAATTGAGGTGTGTTTTTATATTCAGCTCACACTGTGTCCACCTGTGTATAACGTATGGATCTAGCTGTTCTGTAAAGGCCTCAGAGGTTTGTTTGAGAGCATTAATTGTGGAGAAGCTGCAATAATCCACAGCTCAGGTGTGGAACTCTGCTGGAAGGTCAGCTATAAGTTATTCACTCCACAAATTAGTCAGAAAAAAGCCACAATTCAAAGTTGTAAGACATCCTGTTTGCATTTTGTGAAAAGCAGCATAACCCAATATACTAACGGGAGAAGCGTCAAAGTTCTCTGGTCAGATGAGATCAAATTTGAACTCTGTAGCTTGCATGGAAAATGCTTTGTGTGGTAGAAGACACTGTTCATGCACACGTCGTCCACATTATTAGTGATGCATGGGGGTGACAGCATGATGCTGTGGGGATTTTTTTATTTCAAAGGGACACTGGTCACAATTGATGGGACATTGAATTGAGTTAAATATACACCAACACTAAAAGAAAAGGTCCTCCGAACCTCTTGGACTGAGACTGTGTTGCAGGACGTAGAAATGTATTTTGTCAGACATTTTCCAGCCAAGACAAATAAGCTTTTGGAAAGAATAAAGCGCAAATCTTATTGTCCCTAGAAGTCAAAACTAATGCCAAAGACCATTAGCTGAACCTGCAGAGAAGGGTGTTTTCCAAAGTACTGTAGGATCTGTGTTGGTTTATCAGATAAAATCCTTAAAAATGTTACCTCATAAATATATATACCAGACACCATTTAAAAAAGGAAAGCACTCACTCCAAACACTTTGAGGCGAGTTTTTAATTGAATAAGGGGAGAAGAATGTTATGCACAATCATTTGGCTTCTTCTTTGTTGTTCTGCCAAGTGTGAAACCCAACATTTCACACATTTCACAGATCTGAAGGTTTACGGTCTGACTTTGTGGTCAATGAAAGTTTCCTAAACAAACACAGACTCACCTTTGACAGATCAGAAACTGTTATCCAGGTTAGAGGTCATGATTCAGTCATGGGGAGGACACTGGTCAAAAATGGCCTCCGTGAGATAAAGGTTCCCTCCCCCACCAAAACACCTGTATCTACTGCATCTGATAAAGTAAATTACCATGTCTTGTTGCTGTGTTATTTCTTTGTTCTAGAATGAGTTACAGGACAGAGTTCAGGAGAGGTTAAAATCACATTATAAATTTCAGGAACAGTGTTTTTCCACTTTTCTATGTTTAGGCTTCAATTGGTGTGAAGCCTAAAATTAGGTTCCCCTGTGTGATATGAGTTAATCTGTTCAAATGTTTGACTCACTTCTGTAAAGGCAAGTTTAGCACTCAATCAATCGCCATACACTTATATCAGGGAAAGTTTTCCTCTGGATAAAAAATAGCTTAGTCTCAGGAAGAAGAATGACATTCAGCTCTTAGGGTCCCACTTTCTTTCCTCTCTCAGGTCTATTTAGCGCAGCTTAAATGCGATTTGGGAAAATTAGCCACAGGGGAATACATATTAGTCTCCAGATGAGACATTTTCTTTCCACATACACATCACGGGGTGTTTTTGCAGATACTGTAAACACACTCACAGACCTCTCCAGGGCAACATTTCCTCTAAAAGCTGCTTCAAGCTCAATCTTCTTGTCAAGAAGCCCGCCAATCCAACTTCATCACACCCTCAAATGCACCCGCGCCCACTCACACACATCCGCACACAAGGGTTTTGCGGACTACGGTGTCCTGTCTTTCTTCACCTTGGAACTATTTGGAAAATAACGCTTGTTTTCTGAAAATGCTCCTGCAGAGGCCTCTTGGTGATGGCAGTGGGGAATGTCTCCTGTGGGTTTGTGCTGTGCCCCGCATGCATGCATGCGCACTCATAAACACACGTTTATAAGAACACATTCATGTGGGATGAACTCGCTCTCGATTGCACAACTGTTTCCCTTTCTTCCTCGACCCCCTTGAAGGGAGCTCAGGCTAGATTCTGTGTGTGGATCTATTGCTTGTTAGAACAGAATATATCACTAGTGACGGAAACACTATACGCTTTGCAAAAAGTCCAGTCCAACAGTTTTGAAATAAATATGCCATCTGATAATAATAATAGTGATAATTCTTCCATGCTGTTAGTGGTTCATGAGTGGGGTTGGTGAGACCATGTGCTTATTTTAAAGCTTTCGGTGACTTATCATGTTTCATTTTGTCTTCAAGGTATTTTTTTTTACTATTTTAACAATTGATTTAATAGTATTTTAATGACTGTATTTGTTGTGCAAACAAGCAGATATGAGCATTCTATTTTTCATGTTTTATTTTTAGACCCCCGTTACTTGAAAGCAATTTGGATATAATGATGGATCGTTGTGTGTAATTTTGACTGACTTTTGATGGTTTATAAATGGTATTCAAATAAATATCTGTGTGGTTAGCATTTGCATTTAGTCGTTTGGGATATGTATTTTTTTTCCTCAGAATTATTTTGTATTTTTGTATTATGTAGACTTTTAAAAAATTTAATTAAATTGAGCTCTTCCTAAAACTGAAAGGTCTGTGTCGAACACAAAATAGTTTTTCCTTCATAACCACATTTGTTCATTTAATTTTTATGTTTAAATAAGTAGAACCAGAGATATATAATAATGATCACTCAAAAGCAGATTTGGATTTACCTGTTCCCTAAATCTGGCAACATCAAGGGCTATATATGCAGACCAAGACAACAGGAAACAATTGACCCGGAAAATTTGAATGTCTTTCTCTTCATAAGGCAAATATGTGCTTTTGATCCATGACTTACCAGTCTCTTTTTAACAAGGACCTATGTTTGATTCACCAAAATAATTCAAATTTAATTTATTGTTCAGCAGGTGAAATAAGTAATTTCACAAGGATATATTATTTAGCATTTTTAATTAAAACATTTTTCAAAATTTTCCACGTCGCAAAACATTTGACAAAAAGACTGTTTTACCCATTTTTCTTTTGTTAAATATCTCAACGTCAGACTGAGCTACAGACATTAAATTTTCAAATATTACCATAGATGCCTAATTTGATAAAACATCACCATTACGTCCCATAACTCTCTGCAGCAGGGGTGGCTTCATGTGTAGGGGGTTTTATTCTGCCACATATGGTGTTTTAGACCAGAAAGTTCAGTACCGATCTCATCTGACTTGTTCTTCAGCATCTTTACTGTCCACTTGTGGCAAACTTTAAATGAAGATCTTTTTTACAATAATTAGTTTTGGTCCGCACTTGAGTGTCTGTGCAGTATCCAACAAACTGACCAGCAGTGGATTGTGCCAATGAGTTAAATTATTTTTAAGTAGTTTTCCTCTATAAAAGTGTCTGTAATCTGATAAATAACTCCCCCGTGGCTTAAGTGGTTGTTGTTTTTCTGTTACCAATACTCAACTTTTCCCAGAAGACAATAGAAAACATCCAAAAAGTAAGTTATAAGTTCTAGTTTAAAGTTACACAGTGTGTCATGAACATGTCGAATATTATATCAAGATTTCTTAAGGGGATGATTATGTTTCACTTTTACTGAAAGAAGAATTATTTTTCACTATCTGAAATCCCTCACGAATCTGAAAGATTTATATTTTGTTCAGAGGAATATCTGGTTACATTTTAAAACTATTCCCATAGAGCACATCAATTACATGAAAAATGTCTATGAAACCTAAAAAGATTCCTGTCTTAGATGGGATTAGATAAAAAGTTAATGAACTAAACACTACAACTCACAAAAAATGTAGGATTCCTTTCTATTGCTCAACCTAATATTTTTTAAAGATTGGATTATTTGGTTCACAGCTGAGCATATGCCTGAAAAGCACAATAAAAATATATAGAGAGTAGACACAAATACAGTATGTAAAGAGATAATTGTCTTAGTAAAGTGTATTTACAATGGATACATTAATTTAAATTCAGTACAGTTTATATAAAGTCATTTCACAACAAAAGTTGCCTTGAGGCACTTTATAAACAAATTATTTCAATTCAATCATTCAATCAATGATGTAATGCAGATTCCCTTTAACAGTGTGTCCAGCTCAGAAGCTCTCCACAGAGATAAAATGCTTTGCAAATGACTTTAATCATGCTGCATTTCTAGTTGTTTTTGCTCCAAACACATCGTCGCTGATTTGGTCTTAGCTTCAGGCTAAAATCCTTATGTCAGAGTAATATTAAGTATTTTCTCCGAGTGTCCTCCTGAGACGAGACAGTTGATATTATAATTTGACTCTTGTTGTGCTGCCACAATTTGTAGAAACTTATAATGAAAAAGCTGTTTACACTGATTAGTGATTTCTTGCAGCCAAAAGTAAGCGGATGTTTAAGATGCCGAATCCTTGCCAAGTGCTTCTAAATAATTATACAGCAAATCATTTGCTATGCGATGATGGAGGGAAGCTTCACATAGCATAATACACATGTATTGATGTTTTGTTTAAAGCAATATGTAAAGGTTTTGTTTTAAAAGAAAATTAAAACTGCAATCTGTGTGAATAGAAATCCTTCTAGTCTTTTTACCTCCAGCCTGAGCTGCAGGCGAGCTTCTGACTCATTTATGGGCTAAACTCCTGCAAATCCTTGTGGCACATTACCAAAGTCTAAGGTCAAGTTCTACATATTCTACTCTTTTTGGGATCAGTGAATAAATTTATGGCTCTACAGAGAGTGCTTATGAAAGCTGCCAGATGTAGCTTCGTCCTTCTCAACTCATTACTCTGTGCGTTTTAAAATATGTTTAGATTTTGGCTCTGTTTTTATATCTGGCCTTATTTAGAAAAAAAAAAGTTGTTTCAAAGGTTTCATTGTGGGTTTTTTTTGTTTTTTTTTTAAAGGAAAGTTTTTGTTTGTATCACCACATGAAGGCTATGACTCTGACCTGGATCACAGCCAGAGAGAACTGTTATGTTTTTAGCATCTGTTCTAATTACTGTGATTTCAATCTTGGTTAGATTCTCAGACAGGTGTGAACCGTCCCTTGAAATGACGAAGCCAGAAGCCGCTTTGCATCAGCACTGGGCAGGTTGAACAGGAGATAAACAAAAGCAGACAGAGGTTGATGAAATATGAATATTATTACAAGGACCCCTTGCTAGGAAATCACATTTCGGACAATGAAGGAGTTTATACTTTCTCAGCTTGCAGAGAGCTGGCTGCATGTGCTTGTGTTTATTATAGTTTGTCATAATTTAGGAAGAAAAGAACTCAAGCTTACACTATCAGAGCCAACCTCCAACCTAGCTGGAAGTGCAAAACTAATCGCATTTAACATCACCTGTTTAGCATAACATAGACATTCAGATGCAGTGTTTTCCAGTAGAGGCAATTCGAGAAGAACAACATTAGAAAATAACCATAAGACTGAATATATCTGAACAAACAAATATGTTTTTGGTAATTACGTCTGGTTATTCATTTTTTTCTTGATCAACTCCTTTTAAATGACCTTCTAACTTCCACTTTTATCCTGGCATCTTTGGAAAAAAATTGAAAAAAGTCTCATGGTTCAAATTAAAAAGCTGATACTAACAACACAAACATCAACCACCAATATATTACCTTATTCAGTTTAAGTACTTTTTAAAATATTTTTCGATATTTATAAGGCAAAATAGTTTTTTCCAGTAACTGTTCTTAAAATAAAGATTGTGCTTTCAGTCTGAGGCTATTAGATTGAACGATGAATTAAAGTTTTTTTTTTCACAATACAAAGAAGTACTGATGGAATTGTATTATAAAAGCTGTGACCAAATAAAGTCCATTGGAACAGCTTAGTTAAACAATACAACAATCTTTCATATGTCTGATGCAGACATATCAACTAAAAAACAATAGTGTTTTTTAGTGTCACTGTAAGAAACTAGATTTCACTCCTTATTTTGATGAGATCAGTGTTATTCTTACATTAATTTCACTTGGCAATCACAATCATTCGAGAAACATTATGCCTGTAAAATAATATTTAACATAACCTTGTTTTATCTGTAAAGAAAAATCAATCTCTTGTTGCAGAAATGGATTTATCATTAGATTTATCTAATGTCTTTAGAGAGAGAGTTCCTGTTTCTTTATATATGCCTAAGCTATGACACAGGATGTTATAAAACAGATCTTGTTTTTAATTCAGTTATTAGTGTACATTTTCTTCAAACATACCCTGTAATGTATCTACTTTAAAAATCTGTATGTTTGCTACCAAACCGTACGCTTGCTGATTTCTGTTGCCCCCTTCCTCCAGACCCATGCCCACAGCTCATTGGTCTACCTGGTGTCTCTCCTGGGCAGTATGGAGCACAGCTTTCACCACACCTTGCTGCAGGAGATCAGAGCTCTGACAGACAGATACCCATCTTTACTGGGAGGCTGTGGGAAAGACATCTACAGAATGAGCAACTCATTCACTGCCATAGCCAGAGTGTTGGAAAGACGACTGGAGGACCAAACCACCCTTCACTGCAGGTTGGAATTAATGAGTAAACAACAGCAAGCAAAACACTGAATGTTGTCACCTTAGACTGCAGAGTCTGTCTGCACTAATCAGATCATTTCTATGATAATTTTACCATATTCAGTTTTGCTAAGATTAAGTCTGAATGCGGGTGGTTCTACACACTGATTTTTCTTTGTTCCTTGTTTGCTGCGCATGCAAAGCTGGAAAAAAATGTTTGATGTGTGTATATTAACATAGATTTAGCATGAAAACCACAAAAAACTGTAATAAGTCAGCTTATTGTAAGCTGGTTTATTATTAATAAAATAATTTTGAGTTACAAAATACACACAATAATGCGGCACCTGGAAGTAAAAGATAAAATTTCAAATCAAAGAAACTGTGTCAGGAATGGACCCAAACATTTTGACAATCAAAAATGGACAACCTGAATCTCTTAAAGGGTGGAAGAGGCATGTCCATCTTCAGGTGGATCTCTTCCCGCTGGTCGAGGAGGAGGGACTTCTGAGCAGCGACTGCAGGTAAAAGGCCAGAATTTTGACAAGAAAACACAAAATGTGGGAACGACAAAGGAGGAAGGGGAGGAGTCTCCTCCACAGCAACGACGCCACAGCCTGAGCCAAGGCGTCAAGGAGGAGAGACGGGAGATGAGATTCAACAGGTTAGTTTGTGATGGTGATGGGGCATCCGATAATTTGTTTAAATTGGTGAATAGAGCAGGGTACTTGGAAGACAACATAATAAAACA
The DNA here is from genome assembly GCA_903067095.1 of Girardinus metallicus. NCBI lineage: Eukaryota > Metazoa > Chordata > Actinopteri > Cyprinodontiformes > Poeciliidae > Girardinus > Girardinus metallicus. The sequence goes on from CAEGAE010044862.1 coordinate 59,191, forward strand.
TATATTTCTATGGAGGAATTAGTTGCAGTAACTAAATCATTGCACATGAAAGAGAATTAACACATCTATATCTGATAAAATCTCGTTTTCAAACATTATGGTCACCAAAAATCTTACAAAAAAGGTCATGTTAAAGATGGAATTGTTTAACGTTAGGGTTACAGAATAGCTTTGTTAAAGCAATGGTAATAATTTAAGTAATTTAAGTTCGATATTTTCTTCATTTATTTAGTTTTCTGGTCTTCAACAGGTCAAAGAGCCTGGCTCTTCATATTGTGCGTTCACGCTCCATCAGCTCAGATACAGGAGAGGACAGCGAAGCTGCAGAGCGAAGCACAGAGAACTGCATTTCCAACGCTCAGTCAAATCAGCCCTCAGACACCCATGAAGTCTCACCGGCAGAAAAGAAACTGACAAGTGACAACTCCCTGTCTGTCACAGCGGAGAAAAAGGAGGTGGAAAAAGCTGAGATTAAAGATGTGAACAGAGAGGAAGCAGAACAGGATCAAGCTGACAGGCTCTTCATCCATTTAAGAGACAATATGGAGACGATCAGGGAGTTCTGCAAAGACATGGTGAAGCGGATCCCGGTTCCAGAGCACTGTGTGATTGAAGGTAAAGTGAGTGATTCCTAATAGGTTTTCTACAACCAGGCCAGTTTTCATGTGCTGCAAAAATATTGATGTAGCTTAAGCTTTGCCACATGTCAACCACAAGATTTATTTTCTAGAGATTTTATTTTACAGGCCAAGAAAAAAGGATGCATTTTTATGAAGGTGAACAAAGCTGAACATTTTTTTATTTCTTTTCTTTTACAAATGAGAATGTCTGAAATGTTGCATATTTGCCTTTATTTAGAGTAAATGTTTCTGGTTTGTATTGCTGCTATTGATATATAGCCTAACTTCTCCTTAACTTCTCAACAACTTTGTTGACTTATTGATCCTCATGATGCTGTCTATTCATTGAAATTACCCAGTTAACCCATGATATGTTCACAGAACACATGCATTATAGTGAACAATCAGTGGCATTGGATTCTGTTTTCATTTAGATTTTCATGTTTCTCCTTTGGGAAGGAAAATCACATTAAATCCTAATAAAATAATTTGAGATTTGTCCTGCCAGTTTTAGATGTCTCTGTTGATTGAATCTTCACAGCTGATTTAAATGGTCCAACTACCTCCTCTGCATGTTGTAAACTTTTGTGGAGGTCTGCTAATGAACTATCATTTGAGTCAGATGTGTTGAACCGGGAAAACAACTAAAACATACCAGCCCTTGGGGACTGACTTTGGACACCACTGGTTTAAGATTACATTGTACATTATTTTCCATAAAGTACTACAGTACTGGAATGAGCTCAAGTACTAGAATAAACTGTAATGTAGCAATTATAAAAATTGTTGTGAGAAGATTTTCCAGAAGGGGGACAGAGGAGATTTTATGTAACGTCATGAAAATAAAAGAGTTGATATTTACATGTGGTGACAGGTGTTGATTAATGGTGTGTTATGAATATACCTTAGTTTTTCCTCCAACTCTTGGTCTCAGTGCAGCGGCCAGTATTGAGCTGATTAGTTGCACTTTAGACCCAAAAAGACAGATTTATTTCTCATGGGTTTAAACTTTGATTTTAAAATAACATGTCTTGATTAATGATTCAAACCGTGTCCAAGTGACATATCGGTATAATAAGCCACTTCTGGCTTTTTGGGGCAATCTTCAAATGTCTGTTGCATTTCTTGAACCCCCAATTATTGTCTATCTTGTCTGTTGAGACAACTTGCATTGTGTATTGTATCTCTGAGATCTGTTTTCATTTACTATGCATGACCACACCAGGTAGGGATAAGGCTCACATGATGTTCCCGTGGTTTATCTTTGTCCTTTATGCACTACCTCCTGCAGTTTGGCACCTCCTACAACTCTTTACCTTGGTATGTCTACACTTTATGTGTAATATGGAATATTCATAGGTTTTTCAAAGGCTTGACATTGATTTGAAACATGTGTACATTACAGCACAGAGTAAGTGAGTAGTCTCTATATTATAGCAACTATACTGGGTCTGGATTTCTGCTTTCAGGTTGTACTGCAGACCTAAAATATTACTATTTCAAAACCACTAAAACTTCCTGACATACTTTCCTTGTGATCTATGTTTTTTGCTGTTTGGTATAAAGTTTAAAACGGTGTTATAGTATGATGTCTAAAAAGAGGAATTTCTTCATGTAAACTTTGCACAAAAAACATTTTTGTTGTTTAATTGGTGCCACATTTTTAAGAAAAATGCTTTTGTGAGTTGAACAATAGAGTCCAGTTTGTGGGTTACACCCTGGAAAAACTAGCCATATCCCCTCTGCCAACACCTAACAGCTTAATCTGTTATTTACTGTTGTTTGATATTGTTTTTTGTATTTAGCAAACATGCGCCTCAGTTATGAGTTGGGAAACCATAAAAAACCACAGTGGCTTGTCTCCGGTTCCTCAAGCTGTTCACTGGTTTGGTCTCAGCCTGGTTGGCCTCTGACTAGCCGTTCTGCCAAATCTCGTCTCTGCGTTGAGAAAGCCTCCAACGACTGCTGAACCGCCTGTAGCGTTTTAAATCAGTGTAGACAGCATTGATAATTGATTTAGCATGTATAAACTTCACATCATGTTTTTTTCTTTGTTGTGAAAGTACTTGCCAGATTTTTCCTCTACAAGTAGGAACTGCAGGGTTCAGTCTCCCACCCACCTTTAGAGGACCCAAAAAATTCCCAACACAAAAATGAACATGTTCCACTATAAACAATGTTATTAGATATAACACATCTCTCACACGGTAAAATGACCCATGCAGGTCAAGGTGGTAAATGAAATTCACAGGCATAATTAGCAACAGAAAAATTTTTAAAAAGTTCAGATGTAAATGGAAAATAATATGGCATAAGTTAATTTACATGCCTTACGTTGTGTTCTCAGTTTTCTACTCTGTAAGAAAAGAAAACACCTAATATGTTCAATTTCATCAGCTGCTAGCCTTGAAATGACAATTAGTAGTACATCTACTAATAAAATTAACTTTTGCTACTTAATGTTGGTGTTATAATTCATATTTGACAGTTACAATATTATAGCACTCTAACACAGTGCTTTTTTTTTCTAAAGACCTTCAAACTGTAGAAATTTAGTTTCAGCTCGTTCTCCTTATTGTAAACAGTCTTGTTTCTGTCTGTAATATGTATCAGACATACCTCCCAGCAGAGTGTTAGGGTATGAGGGCCAAATGCCTTATTCACTGTTGCTGCAAGAATGAACATGAGCAAGAATGTGCAGGTTTTCAGAAACCGATATGTTCATACTTGTGGTTTAGTTATTTCCAGCAGCTTTTGGTAAAAAAAAACAAACAAACAAACAAACAAAAAAAACCCATCAAAATGTTTATTTTCTTGCCATCTTCTAAATGTAAACAGCGAGAAAAAACATCAAAATATGATTTTATGAAGGCATCCAAAATCTCTAAGTCAGACCAAGCACACATATACAATTACACTTTTTATAAGGGAATGGGCTTGTGTGTCCTAAACCTCTTGCTAATGCAGCATAAGTGATCAAATTTCAGTGCATCTTTTATATACTAGAAACTCTCAATCTCTGGTCTAATCAGCCAGTATGTGTAGTAGCACCGCTTTAAAGCAGGCCAAAGACAACCTGTCAGAGGATACATAATCAAACTGGGGTGATTAAGAGAGTTTTTAATTAGGTCAGTAAAAGCAGATGAGCAAATTGATAAAAAAGTGAAGAAGATTACATGTGGAAAAACATCCACCCAGTAAGAAGTGAGTGGCATAAGAACTGCCCATGACACTAAGCTGAAACAGATGAAGGTAATGTAATGCAAAGTTTGAACAGCCATGAGTATATGGAAGCAGTTTCAGTGTGACTACACACTCTCCAGCCAACACAGAGCAGAAACAAAGAGTTCAAGTGGTTCACATGAATAAAACAATGAAATGAGAAACGGCTTTGCCTCCAAATCCAATGTGCTTTCACATGTTGTCAGTCATCTTTCGGATATTTAGTGATCAGATATTTTATTGTCATTTAGTTTTGATTACATTTGCTTATTTTCATTTTTCTAATCAATTTGATTCACCTAAATCAAACCTTGCCTGGCATGTTTTAGCCAATCTCATCATCTTGTTTTTTATTTCTGTTTTTCAAGGGGTTTGTTTTTGCTGCAGCTTCGCAACGTGTAATGTCAGTGAAATTATGAGAATGTGGTATTTGACAGATGGACAGAAGAGCAGATATCCTGCACTAGAAAAATGCATATGAAAATCATATACAGAATTAAAGTCCTAACTATTTGCAACCATGCAAACATTTCTATTCATAGGTTCATTTTTTTGTGTTTAACTATTTGCAACAGGCAGATTCCATTAAACACACAGGGAGACCCAAATATGAATGATCACAACAACCTGAGACGATGATATTTTGAGTGAAAGTAAATTTTATAATCAGTTCATTTTAGTCATAGTATCTCATGGTGGCCAAGAGTGAAACATCACCCAAAACACTTCATGCATTCTCATACATGAAAGAAAATGAAATTAATGAAATCCTCTCTGAACTTTCTAGAGAAATTTAGTCAAAGTCAAAGTCATGCTTTACATTTAACAAATGTAAAGCGTGACACTCTAAAAACACGCTTTACTCTTACTGTGAATGTATTCTCTTAGTAATAATGACAATCGACACCGGGGCTTGCAGCCCAGCTCCTATCAGAGCTGCTTTATCAGAACTGAATCATTTTGAGAGTTTAATGTAAACAATGAAAAGGATGAGACACACAGAGCTTCATGATGATGCTACAGCGAAAGACAACTTCATCTGGACTTGCTTGTTGGACGGGACTCTGTCCACCCCTTTGTCTTTTCTCTGCTTTAACCTTTTGTAATCAAGTTATGATGGTGTAATGTTAGGACTTGTAGCCAAAATACACTAGCGCAGAAATCAGAAATGATGTTCTTTTGTGTTTTGAATAAATCCATTGACGGTGCAGACAGCCTGTTTTATGTGTCGAGGTAACAAGATTAATTTGACTTGTATCAGTTGTGTTATTAGACCACAGAACCTGAGTTGAGGGTTACATCAGCTGGTTAGATCAACTGAACTTCTATGGTTGTCATTTAGCTGACAATGTGCCTCAGAATCCCATCTGTTGTTTCATTTTATTTTTCTGTATGAGCCCACAGGATTTCTCTGCAGCGTCAAAATATTTGCTTTTTCCCTGAATGTTTTGGGAGGCAACAGTAGAAAGAAAAGACTTTTATGATGATTTAGATGTGGTGTAATTCTTGGGTATAATTCCCATAACTCTGTTACTGTGCTGAGCTGTTAATGTTTAGCATCCAGAGAAGTATAAACACGAAGAGAAAGATGTTTAAATAGAAAATAACTGCAAATGTTTACATATTCCTGTCCAGTTCTTCCAGTTAAGTTTTTTTTTATTACCATAAGATTGTGAATGTATATATCTGTTGCAATTTTTCTTTTATTTGTTGTTGAAATTTGGTGTCTTTTTGTAACAGATTCAAATCGAGGCTGCGTGGCCAAGCTCTCGTTCTCCTGTCCCCTGAAGGGCTACTACTGCCTGTACACCAAATCCAGTTTCCTCCTGACAAGCCAGCAGCCTCACCTTTGGATTCACATCATGCTGCTGCATCTACAGGTGCACCCCAGTCACCAGTCTGCATATATTACTACACTCTGTTTAAAACAGAAAATGTAATTGTTCAGATTCAAATTCATTTTACCAGGATGTTTATTCAAAGTAAAAAAAAACAAAAAAACATTTGCACCACAAATTTCTGATGCAACAAACAAAAAGGTATCAGACTACCGACCAACACAACAGTGATAAGAGTTAAAACACTTAAAAATGAAGAGAGGGTGAGAGGAAACCACATTTACATGCATTACAATGAGCAATGCCAGGAAGGGGCTACAAGAAAATAGCAAGAGTGAAAATTAAAATGTAATTATTAAAAACAACTGGATTTGTTACAATGATTATGATGGTGAAACTATCTGTAAAATGTATAATTGGAGAACTGCAGTAATATTTTTGTGAATTATGGTATTTTGATGAAAGATTAATTTATTTCCAGACATTTTGCTAATTTGTATGTAGTGCCAAAGGTGCCAGTAGATACAGGATGCTTTAGTTTGCATGAGACTTAGAATTTAGTGATTTGTCGATTTAACAACTCTTTCAAACACTTTGTTGAGAGTGAAATTAAAACTTCCTTTCTGGGATATTGCAACTCTTAGTTACAGCTCATACTACTGACTTGCCATAACTGGAGGAGACCACTCCCAATAGGCCAGACATGCCTTCACCAAGTTAAAATTCATCATTTAAATTTATCACCATGAATATTAGAGGTTTGCATTTGTCCTAAGTTATGTCCAGCATCTGTTTCTTCAAGTTTTTTTTTTTTTTTTTTGACCTACATAATGGAATCGTTCATCTCTATTTGATGACTGTTGCCTTATACGGCTGATTTAAAAAGTCCACTCATGCCTGGTGAAATGCCAGGTTTTTGTGAAAATTAGACCATGATAAGTAATGATAAAAAAAGCACATTTAATGCATGATATGTCGTGAGTAATGCAGCTAAAAAAAACAACAACAACAAATAATTGGTTTTGAGCTAAAACAAAATAGAAAAACAGTTACAGCTTGTTTGTGTAAGTTTGTACTTTTTAGAGTCACGATATGAGTCCTTTCGTTCATGACTGTGTGGTTTGGCTCAGCAACAAAAATGGGCAGGTCCAAACTGCGACAAACAACTAATAAAAATAAATTTCCATGTTTGTGTTCATAAGTTTGGAGAATAAAGCTGACATTGTTGTGATTTTTCTAACACAAAAACTTGCCATCTTAAAAAGGGGTGGGTTAAATTTATTTTATGCACTGTAGATTTTTCATTGTGTTTAATTCTGCATCCGGTTTCAACAGAGTAAGTCAAGTGCCACTCTGTGCAGCAGAGACAAAAGTGTCGAAAGATTAGCTTCTCTATGGGAGAAGACGCAGCTTAAAGGATCACACAGCTTTTCCATGGCCATGACACAACAATCCACCCCACAAAGAAAGGTAAACTT
>CAEGAE010044863.1:0-69699 GCA_903067095.1 Girardinus metallicus
AAGGTTATCATGCCGTGAGAATCCCACACCCGCCTATGCCTCATAAACAGTGAAAGCGTTCCCTTCCCCTCTCTCTCCCTCCTCAGGCCTGAACATCCGGCATCCTGCACCTGCAGATAAAACACTACATTAACTCAGTGCAGAGTTAATGTTGGATTCCTCCGTTTCCCTGCTCTCTCGGTTACAGCTGGAAGGCGCGAGTCGATGGTTTGGAGCGTGAGGAATGTACGGCGACGAGCCGCTGGCAGTGAGATAAGTGGCGTTTGCGTTTCCTCCCGTGCCTAATTATGCTATTTATACCGCGCTAACGGAGGAGACGCTCCGAGCCGGTACGCCAAGATTAGTGTTTTCTCTAACATTGTTTATCCCTCGGAAAGTGACGGTGGCGCACGCAGCTAGCTTCAGGGAGTCACAACTGCCCGAAATGTCACGCAGATGGACATTATTACTGTCAGAGTTAAGTCAGTTACTATATCTTCTGTTTAACTTTAAATGTTTCAGCTCAGCTGCAGGAAAGAAATGAGAGGCTTAAATATTTCTACAGGTTTCTAACTTGCAGTTTGAATGGAAATAAAGCTACAAAATGAAACCCGTGTAGAGCCGCAGATAAGTACTACGTCAAAAGTTTCATTATGACAGCTCAGCAGAGTTAAACTAAAATGTATTTAAATATCAGATTATAGAACAAAAGGAACCCTCTTATTACAAGAGGAAAAAACATTAGTTAAAGTCCCAAAGTTTGAACCAAGTTGCTTTTAAAAGCCTGTATTCAACTATTTTATGCAAATTTACAGGAAAAACACCTGAAATGACCATTTCTTATTGAGTCCATTTTCAAAAACAATCCATTTTTGGTTTTGTAAGAGCCACAATAGAGGGACACATTTCTGATACTATTGTGCATATTTGTGAAGTGGAACAAAATAATACTTTTTTTTTTTTTTTAACTAAATATCTAACTAGTGTTTCATGCTTTTGCTTCATTATAGCAAAAGCACACATTCTCTGTCTGCAAAATGTCTGAAGCTCAGCCCAGCTGGACAGAGAGCCTCTGTTGACAACAAGTCTTAGAATCGGATTGAGGTGTGGACTTTGTCTAGGCCGTTCCATCACAGACAAAACGCTGGCTGTATGTTTATGGACTACTTTATGCGTTTTCTGGAATTCCACTGAAACATATTTATAGGTGTTTGATTAAATCAGCTGCAAACAAATGCGCACAATGCTACTTCGTTTAAAAAAACCATAAAATCCTAATAAAATGCACTGTCACGACAAACTTAAAAATGTCAGCAGATACGAATAGTTCTGCTTCAACCTTCTGGTTGTTTCTGTTGTCAACCAACAGAATCATCATCAAAAAAAAAAAAAAAAAAAGTTACACTAAAACATGACCTGAATTTACAGGCCATCTTTAAAGGAAAATAAAAAAATCTTTTACTTACCGCTCCCCCCTTTTGAGAATTTACATGACAGTCATGCATGTATGCAAAAATGTGCTTAGTCTATTTGCTAATACCGAGTTCACAGCCGTCATAAAAAATGTGTCTGTACCAATACTTAGCGGCGTGAGATTTAAATGCGCAGCGGGAGCCGGTTTTAGAGCGTCCTTAGCGTGCAGATGTGATTCCTGGAAGCTTCTTAAAGGTAAGATCTCTGAGGTGCTTCTCTTCCCCTGGGTCGTGAGACGTCGAAGTCGTTTTGCTTAATTCGAAGAGTGTTATTGGAAATCCAACTCCACTAAAACAGCCGTAATAAAAATGAATGTTTAAAAAAGATCATAACTCCTCCAGCGTCTCGCAGGCGCGTTGATCTGCGGTGGGAAAGAACTTCCTGCTGCACAGACAGGATGTGAGGAGTGTGAGGAACGTGACTTCGGGCCATCCTAAATAAATATTTCATCTATGCTGTATGTTACGACCATCTGAAGAATCCATTTTTTCCCCCTCCATTTCCACGCTTTGGCTGCAATCAATATTGGTTCTCATGAAAGTCATGTGTTTGTGCATTTCATGGATATACTTGAAGCTGAAAGTGTTTAATTTGTCCAAATACAGAAAAACTAAAACAGAAAAGTAGACGTGTTCTTTATGTTTGTCCTCGGGCCTCAATAATTTGCACATCACAAATCGCATGTTATCGAGAAAAGCAGAGCAGAGTAAAAAGTCAGAAAGCGATCCAGAACCAAGCTCTAGAGCGCGCGTGTCAAACTCCAGGCCCGTGGGCCTAATGTGGCCCGTCGTAGCTTTATATGTGGTCCTCTATACTCCAAATTACATGTGTAAGTCCCTCCAGTTTTTCAACAAATCTGCAAAACTCACTCAAGCTTCACACAAAATCTACAGATCCCCACATTTTTTTTCTGATTTCTACTGCAATTTTTTCTCAAAATTGGCCAAAAACATTGGGGTTAAATGACTGCTGCCTCAGGCTTCCTTGTTGTAGTCTGCGATTGACACAGCGATTAATAAAAAGTCACGTTTGACGTCATACATTAGCACAAAAGTCATAAAAATTCCTTACAAATATGTCTGAATTAGCAACAGAAAAATCTGTGACCTTTATTGCTAAAAAAAATAATAAATCTTGGATGGACTGATCAGTGTGAAGAGATGTTCAATCATATTTAATTTTAAGAAACACGTACTTAATGCTCAAACAAACAGATATTTATTGACATTTAAACAGTTTAATTGGTTTTCTCAGTACATTCTGACACAACCGGCCCTTTAAGAACGTTCAGAATTTTGAGATGGCCCAAAATGAAAATGAGTTCGACTCCCACGTTGTCTGGATGGTCACCCATAGAAACAGTAATAAAGTTTGTAGCTTTAATTTGCATTCAAATGCTGGTGTCCAAAACTCTGAGCCAAGTGAACCAAAACTGCTCAGATTAAAACAGTTGAAGGCCACAAAAAAAAAGAGATATTTCTGTTAAAGACACAAAAATAGAGATTTTAAAAATATATATTTTTGCCTGGTTAATGTTAAACCAAACTTGGCAATGTTTTAATGAGACAAAAAAAAAAAAAGAAGAACTGCAGAGCTCATGCGATCAGGTGAAGCACATGGAGATGACGAGGCAGCGCAGGTGAAGATTGCTGGTCTAAAGATGCTAGAATGAAATGCACGTAGAAGAAAATGCAAGAGTGAGCTAAAAAAAAAAAAAAAAAACTAAATACAAAGCAAAAAAAAACCCTATATGGAAAGACCTCATGAGCAGTAATGAGCGTAGGAAGTGTCTTGCCTAACAAGATGGCAAGATCGGAACTAAAATAAACATACAAACACCAACTTGCAATTGGAACGTGGTTAAATTGGGTCAACCTGTTAACCAATCACAATCAAGAAGAGAAAACAAACCCCTGAGCCGCATGCAGTCAACGCAGATTCCTCTTTCTGGTTAAATATCGAAGATTGGTTTGTAAACCTGATTGCTGAAACTTGTATCTAAAGCCCCATCTGATATCCAAGTCCATATCTTTAGCCCTCCATTGACTGTTACAAAATAAAAATCCAAACAAGATGAAAAAGAGTTAGATTTCTGTGTGATCCAACATCAATAACTAGAAAATAGTTACAGTAACCATAGATTAAATATTTAGTTATCTTTAAAAAAAGATACTAAGCTTCTGTATCAGGTCCATATCGATTGAAGAAATGCATTTAAAGGGGAACCATTATGTATTTTCTCAGACATTTAGAACACTTTCATAGCACAATCAAGTAACTATTTTACCTTCAGGGGTTATAAAAATATATGTATGCATCAAATACGACTTAAAAGAAATTGTTCTTTGTAATTCAACATCTTGAAAGAGGGCCTCTGTCTCTTTAAGAAACTCCTGCTCTTTCTGCAGGCTCCTCTATTAACCCTTTAACAACGATTTTACCCGTGTTGAATTAAGAAGTAGCTCCTATAAAGAGCTCAGCAGATGTGCAGTTTGCTAAGTGCTGCTGGCTAGTCTGGAGGAACTGAGTGGGGGACGGCTGCTCTGTGAGGTGGAAGCTTGAAAAGCTTGAAAACTCAGAGGAGGAATTACGTCCTCTAGATCCACGGGAGATTAAAGAATTTCTCAAACATGTGTGAAAGAATCACAGCAACACTCCAGGTTTGTTTTCGATGAGGGAATAACATTGTAACATGACGTAAAGCTGAAAAAAGTACATTTTACGTGATACTTCCTCTCTACCAGAAACTCTTGGTGTCCTTCCACCGTAGCTCCATTGAATACTGACAAACTGTTTCTGTGTGCAGTTCTCCAGAGGATCATCTCTGCGACCCAGAACAGTTCTGGCTGCCCTCTTCCCTCTTCTGAAGAGAAGAGGGAAGAGGATTTGGGCAAAAAAAAAACTAAACTAAAACTTTCTACGAGATTCATCTGACGCTGAACATTCTTGTTTGAACGGTTGCCCTGGAGCAGACGGTTCAAAGCCATTAAAGCCAGAACAAACAGACTCAAGAAGCAGCTTCTATCCCAAAGCCAGCGCTAGTAGGGGAAGAAACAATGAACACACACAATTTCTGAGAAAGTAAGTGACACAAATTTGGGATTAGACTGATCTGATCTGAATGACTGTTGTTTAGAAGGAGTTGATTTTAACAAATTCATCCTGCTGCCTTTTATTTTTAAACATCTGTTTTGCTCCAAATAATTTAAATATTGCATGATTTTATCCTGGTGGTAACGCAGTAGAAAAGTGTACATTAACGAAGTCAGTTATTTGCAAAACATACACAAATGCTCACGAAAAACAGACTTTTAACTGACCTTATGTTTAAAGCTACCAAAACTAAAGGACTCTATGAAGTCGAGCCGAAACTCCGAAGTCAGTTCTCGTTGCTGCCGTTGCTTGACGAAAACCGTGTAATTTGGTTCTGAGAATCGTGTCAGTCATCCTGTTTTGGCACAAAACCTGTGGCAAACTTTTAGTCCCGCTTTTTTGCAAAACCTTTGTTTGACAGGTCAGAGTTTCGTTTGTTTACGTGGAAAACGGCCCCAACTACTTAACTTCCAGAAGACGATTTTTCAGCCAGAGGGCAGGATGGAAAGTTCTGAGGAATAATTTCCCGAGGCCATTAGGAAGTATTTACTGTTGGACCAACATGACAAAACAACAAAAAGGAGCAAGTACTTTTACATCGTGCGCTAATTAATTATACCAAAATCAAGTAGTTGTTACCTTCAGTCGTTATATAAAAGCTGGATATATCAAATACGACTTAAAAGAAACTGACTTTGTGATTATGTACCTGGAAATTGGGCCTCTGTCCCTTTAAGAAATTGTTTCTCTTTCTGAAACTCTGCCTCCAGGAAGTCATCACAACATCCACCAGGTGTTTGCTAATTGTTGCTGGCTAGTCTGAAGGAGCTCACTTGAGGTGGAAGGTCTGAATTTTGGAAACTGCGGCTTAGAGGAGGAGCTTCATCCTGGAAGGCGGAGCTAGGACCACCCCGGTGTCTTGACCAGCTGAATGGTTGCCATGGGAGATTAAAGGATTTCTAAAACATGCATTAAAGAATCAAAGCAACACTCCAGGTATGTTTTTTGAGGGAATAACATTACAACATGATGTAACGCTCAAAAAAGTCAATTTTACATGTCACTGACCCTTTCAGTAAACCAGAACTGGCAAATTGTTTGATGATAGGAAACTCCGAAGTCAGTTCTCTGAGGTTTTTCTCTCTGGAAATGAGATTCTGCAATTTTCACACTCTTTATCGCTCGTCTTTTTTTCTTAAGTGGTCGAGTTTCAAATGAACAATTACAGAAAATAAGACACTGTGAGACAGAGATTGTGACTCTTTTCTTGAGTAAATTTCTCACTTTCTAGCTCCAAATTAACAAAGTTTAGCGTTCCAGTGTACACGCACACACAGAAGAAAAAAAGTACATATCCGATCCTTTTAAAAAAAAGAAATGGCGATAATGCAAAGATGTTACCGCGTCCTTCCACACAGCTATGCAAAATACTATGTCTGACTTCACAGCTCAGGACAGAGGGAGAGTTTCCATCAAAATCAAATCTCCTTTAAGTTCTCTCTGTCTCTTTCTTTTTTTCTTCTTCTCTCCCCCCCGGTTTCTCATTCTGTCAGAGGCAGTATTGAAGGAGCCAGATAATGGATTCTGCGGCAGCTTACTGTGATAAAGAGGAAACACAGCTGAGTCATGTGCTCTTATCAGCCGCGTTCGACGTTCAGAGCAGATCGTCTCGCCGCAACAAGAGAAAGCCCCCATTGTCTCTTGCCCGCCCCCCAACCGTCTGAAAGCAAATTCTGATCTCGAAGGTCCAGAATGGGTTAACTGGGACAATCTCGAAACAATATTCCCCATTTTTCTCAACAAATGAGAATCAGAACGAAGTTTTAGTAGCTCTCCTCCGCCGGCCTTTCATCCAAACGTTACGGGAGAGTCGGGTTTTTCTGAACACCTTTTTTGAAAAAGAAAAAAAGGACAGAAAAAAAAACGGGGGGAAAACGTGACCGGGTCTGGCTCGGGCAGACCGAAATTATAGCAAATCGTTCATAAAATTAAAGCTGTGACAATGCAGCAAACACAATTTAATTCTGTGTCAGGGCCATTAAACTGTGTCTCTCCGCTGAAAGAGCCGGGTTTGTTTTTAATCAATCATTGCAGGTGCAAAAAAAAAAAAAAGAGGCAGTGATGCTTAGGAAGACAAAAGCAAAAACACACAAATTGAGTTTTCTGTTTGCTTCTGCAATTAAACATTTGGGCTTCTGATTAACACTTTTCAATTTGCTCCGACTGCAGCTGCTCTCGTGTGTCCGTCGCAAAGTCGGGTTTGTAATCCATAATTATTGAGCCAAAAAGAAAAAAGGGGGGGATATTACAGTGTGAAGTGAGACTCTGTCTGCGAACTATAAATCTCCACGGCGGCTCACAGCCTGATTTAAATGTCACATGTCCCAATGGTTACGGATCTGTGGCCATCACACCGCGCAGCGGCTAAATTCCTGGAAAAGCTGCTCATCAAACCCACGTTAAAGCCGGGGACACTTTGGTTCTCACAGATGATCAAAAACCAGACCGACTGCTTCAGCTTCTAGTGTCACGAAATGTGATGCTGGACGCAAAAAAGAAGTTATCCCTTGAGTCAGTTTTCAGGTTTCATTTATTTATTTAACCTTTATTTGCATCCACAGTTTGTAGCTTTTATTTTGGAAAAAAAAAAAAGAAGTTTTTTACATAATAGTTAAGACAGATAATATGTGAAAAGATCAATATCCTTCAAATCCAGACGACAACAGAACCTAGTCAGAAACAACCAATCAGAGCCAGGAGGCTGTCAATCAACCCCACATGGGTTTGCCCATGTAGGGCCCATGTAGGCAGTGACCCTACATGGGCAAACCCATGTGGGGCCATCATGGAAACCACGGACAAACCCTTTTGGGTCCCATATGGTCTGCCCTCCTTTTTCCCATGTGGGGCCCACCTAGGTGTGCTGGCTGGGATGTTGACAGCTTCCACACATATGTAAAAAAACATGTTCTTTCTGAACTTTACATACTGCAGCTTTAACCAGGTGAATTATTGAGAACAAATTCCTATTTACAATAACGACCTAGCTGTGCAATTTCAGACAGCATCTTCTTAAGAATATCTTTGAAAGTTCGTATTAAAATCCGCCCTCTGTCTCTTTAAGAAGCTCCTGCTCTTTCTGAGACTCCACCTTCAGGAAATCATCACAACATGGCTCCTCTTTTAACCCTTTAATAAGTCTTTTTTTGGGGCCACACGTATTTTCTGCTGCTGTTTTGTGTTTGGCAGCTGCAGAGTTGGGGAACCACAGATCTAATACTCGCTTACTTACAGAATAAGGAACATGGAGGATTTGTAGTGAACCCTTAAATATTTAATAAATTCCCAAAGCTGACCCAGCTTTCTGTACTGATTAGAGCCATCATGCTGAGTGTAGAGGGCACTTAATACTGTTTGAGCTGTACAGCTCGCTATGTTCAGCATATTCCTTACACACACACATTCATGCATTCTCTTAGACAGCCGTCCTTACAATCTCCAGAGGTTGTGCACGCGCGCACCCACGCGCACGCACACACACTTCGATCCGGCAGCTCAACGAAGGCTACCTCGCACATGCTTGGATTTTTTTTTGTACAACTACGATAAGAATCTGGTGAAGGTCGTGAGAGGGATCTCATTCCTAGCAGAGATGAGCCTGCAGATAGCGTCAGCCCTGTGGGCAGATTAGCCCAGTCTGATTCCAGTGCCGCTTCAGTTGGCCCAGTGGTGTCATAGCCACAGCACCGATGCTATCGCACCCAGCCAGCCAGTGATGACCCTCGAAGTCCATTAAAGATTCCATTTAAGTCAGCGCATGTACGGGAAGGGGGAAGGCACCCCGGTGTGTGTGGGTGTGTGTGTGTATATATATGTTGGTAGGCTTCTGATTTTATGCGTGTTGGAGATCACAAGACTTTTTAGAACTCAACTAAAAGTTGTCAACAAAGAGCACTGAATTGTTCTGACGCAAAAATAGTAATCTTTTTTTTATCTTTACATCATCCTGTAATGCTAGTCCATAATCAAAACCATACCTGGAGTGTTGCTGTTATTATTTCATGGATGTTTGAGGATTTTTTTAATCTCCATGGCAACCATTCAGCTGTGCAAAACGCCTGGGTGGACATAGTTCCGCCTTTGAGAACGAAGCTCCTCCTCAGACCTGCAGTTTCCAAGCTGTCAAGGCTGACCCTCCCACTCAGCTCCTTCAGACTAGCCAGCAGCAATTAGCAAACACCTGGTGGAGCTGCGCATCTGCTGAGCTCATTATGAGAGCTACTTCTCAGTGCAACAATAGTACAAACGTTGTTAGAGGGTTAATAGAGGAGCTATGTTGTGATGACTTCCTGAAGGCAGAGTTTCAGAATAAGTAGGAATTTCTTAAAGAGACAGAGGCCCAATTTCAAGGCGTTAAATCAGGAACTACATTTTTCTTTTAAATCATATTTGATATACGTATTTTATGTAGAACTTATTTTTATGACAACCGAAGGTATAGTTACTTCACTTTGCTATAAAATGGCTCTACAGGCCTGGAAAATACATAATATACCGCCCCTTTAAGGTCAGAATTATTAAAATGGTGGAAACATTCTGCCAGCATTCACTGCATCCATTACTGCAGACTTTCCTGATTAAAATTCCTTTTTTCTTTACTTTGACATAAAGCCTGAAAACGTCGTGCTTGAGAACATAACTTATTTCATTCAGACAAACGTGACAAAAGGCCAAGGCAATATATGAAACGGCGGCTAGACATTGCTCATTAGAAATGTTGCTACAGAAAAAGATCTGTTTCAACAAGTAACTCAGCTCTCGCTTTCTCTCTCTCTCACGGCTCGTCAGTAATCAGACTGCATCCCTTAGCCCTGTGGGCATCGATGTTCAAAATGGGGGGAAAAAAACGCTTCAATTAAAAACAAGTGTTATGAAAAGACGTATAAAATATATAGGGTATATATTTTGATCCTTTAGACTGCCTTGGAAAAGGTATTACAGACGTTTGTGGAACATACCGCTTGGATGAGTTTTCTGGTTTCAATAAGTTTATATTTTTATTCAGAGGAATCCTTTGGCTCTGGCTGCATTGTGCTTTTCTCTTTTCATCTCTATGCAGCACAAGCGTGTCAGCATTTACGGCGAAGCATTGACCGCCAATCAGAGCACAAAATGACAAAAGACATCGGAAGAGCGACAATCGCAAAAATTTTTTGCGACAGTGTTTGCATCTGACAAGATGAATCGATATATGTACGCTGTGGTTGCTCAAGGTCACTGCAGCAGCATGGCCTGGCAACCGTTCACAAATGACATATAATTCACAAATTACTTGAAATGCCCACTAGAAGGAAACAGTTCCAATAATAATAATTTACAGAAAATGGCATAATGAGCATAGCTAGGAATATTCCCACACCAGTTGTACCTTTTTTTTTCTTTGAGGACCTTTCCTCTCAGCCATTAAACTTTTGAGTCAAGGCCACCTTTCCATATCCTCAAGATGGCTGAAAGCCGCTTGGATCTTTCCACCTCTCTAATTAATCATTAGCTTAAATCTTAAGGAGGAACTGTGAAGCGTTTATCCAACATGAGACTGATCTGCTGCAGCAATGCTATTAGCTGCTCTTAACCGCTTTATTAAAAAAAAAAAAAAAAAAAAGAAGCATCCCTTTAAGAAATAGAACTATATGTCTTACTGGGATGAGGATAAGGAATTACGTTTTTGTGTTGAATAGTAATATTTAGGAAAAACGTGGCATTATCTCTGAAGTTTTAATTAAAATTACTGAGATTTTTTTTTTCCAGTGATGTAATAATGAAAGGAGAAAAAAAACTTCATTTGATTAAATCTGAAAACCTTTAGAATTTCAAAAGCAGCTGATAAATCAGTGTGCCTCATTTTTATATGGCCAGCTTTTCCTTTCAAGCTGTGAATAACTAAAGAAACATGTAAACATGCGACACTCTGACGTAATTAGCTGCTAACGAAAAGCTTAGTTACAGACTTTTGAAACAGAAACGTGACCCTGAGAGCAACTTTAATTAGGCTTTTGAATCTTGGTGCATTTGTGTTTACAGCAGCTGAGAACAATTATACAATCTATTGTTAATGCAGTATTTCAGAATGCCATTGTTTTTGCAGTCCTCAGAGAACCAGGTCACTTTTATTTCTTTGTAACAATTAAGAAAGTTAATTTCCCTCAGGCAACGTGGAATCTTAAAGAAATACGCCGCGATGTCTCCAAAAAACATGACTATGGTGCAAAACTGTTCCATTCAATACTGTTCAATTCAGCGATGAATGTTGTTTGACGTCAAAGGCTGTAACTGGTGGCATAAATGTGAAAGTATTGTAGATTTTCTCTAATCCACACAGTGTTTAAATTGTAGGCATAGGGACCTACTAATTTAATAAATGGAAATGGTGGGGTTCATTTAAACGTGGTAGCTTTCCGGCACAGACGCGTTTCGGTCCATAATTCTTCAACAGGACCTGTCGAAGAAGACGTCAGCTTGTTTTTTCAACTCCAAAACCAGTTTTAATGTCTTTAGGATCGTCGTTGGAACGGCCAAACACAGCTAGGATTCTCAGCCGTTATTTACATCTGGATTTACTGGTTTACGTCTGGCTTCTGCTGGTTCAGAATTATGACGCACGTCTCGCATCAGTAACATAAAAATGCGACATGACCGCTCTGACTCCAAAACTTTTGAAAACAATCGTATACGTATTAGATTTAGTCCCACATTTGGAAGTGGCACAAATTATTATTATTATTATTATTTATTTTTTTTGTGGTGAAAAAAAATCTAAATCTGGCCATTCAGACTGCTGTGAAAAGATCAGACATAGGTTGCTTATGGGTCGCGTTTGCCTGCTTTGTGAACGTAACCTCGGTTGCCGTCCCTACGGTCTTGTTTTTATCTTTGCTTGTGATTTTTAGTGGCCTTTATTCAGTTATCTCCATACTGGAGTAACAGCAGTCGCATAAGGAGCATCTACTCCACCACTATGTCACTTCAAAACCTAAACTAACTTTACTGTGTACATTAACACTGGTATTAAAGCATGTCCCGGTTTATGATAGCCTTGGAGGTTTCTGGGTTTTTCCTAAGCATCTGAACGCATTTCTTTCCATCTCAGAGTGACGAGTTAGGCCAGATAATTGAAACATGATGAACAGTGATCCCTAACAGATGTCTAAACTGGTTTTGCTATGACTAAATCTGGCTAACATTAAGCAAAGCTACATATCGTCACCTTCCTAAAATAATGGCCCAAATAGTTTTTTTGGTGGGGTTTTTTGCCTAAAGGGATTGCCAAAAAAATGACTTAGGCAATTATTTTAGGAAGGTGACGATATGTTGTATTAGTATCACAACCTGAAACAGAAATTGAAATAAAGAACTCAAATAGATCACTGAAAGCTACAAATGAATATGTCTATCGAGTCGATGACGAGTGGATGTAAAATCCTAGATTTACATTTCAAAGTAAAACTCTTTTTTTCTTTAACCTTACAATCTGTATGTGTCTTGTTTACAATCTGCGTCATAATGAAATGCATTTTTCCTGTCAGACATACAAGTTTCAACAAGCCCAGCTTTTCCTCGCTCCTGTCTGAGACGTCGCCTTCACAAGCAAAGCTGCTTTCAAAGGAAAGGTCATTTTGTTGAAAACGTGATCCGTTCCTAATGCTTTATTTATGTGGGTTTTTCCTCTTTTGTTGAAACTTTTTCATTTAAAAAAAAAAAAAAAAAAAAAGGAGTCTTATATGTTTCTCCCTGAAGCGCGTACGGCCGCCGAACGCATCTCAACGAAGAAAACAAACCTCTCACGAAGAGTTCCGTCACGAAAACCTCCACGCTGCATGAACACGCGCATCAACAGCGAGCAAGACACTAGTGCAGTTTCATTTCTGAAGACTGGAGAAACAAAAAGCAAATGCCGTTTGTCCGACAGCGTCTGGTGAATGCCTCTCCCAGACGTCGTTCTCATAACACGCACGCACCGATTTGTCTTCCAAACGGAACTCGCTTGTATTTCGCCAATCCACACGTAATTGGGTTTAAGCAATGTAAGCCCTGTAGTCTAACAATGCCCACTGAGCATTATTAACAAGATCTCACCTAATGTGCCAACATCTTCAATAATGCCAACCTTACAAATGACAGACAGGGTAAAAGTTTCCCCTGCTGTTTTACTGTGGTAATGTTCTCAGATGAGCAGAACTGCCTGTTCAGCTTTAAATAGTCTCCTTTTCTTTTCTCTCTCTCTCTCTGTTCTGCGGTGGTGATGCAAACCATACCAGCGAGCAACTTGTGAGAAGCTATTCAAAACATTGTGTCTGTGATGTGCGCTCCAATGTTTTCACTTATTAGACACCGTTTCCAGAGTAACGTAAGCCAAGGAGCTGAATTATTGACTTTAGCATGAGAACACCGTGCACGTCTGCAAAATACAAACGCAAACACACAGAAGACAACATTTACTTTGATTGCTGTTTTTTTCCTTTTCTTCAAATAATTTTCAGGTATGTAAGAGTTGAAACTCGGGGCAGAGTGTGCTTGTACAACATTTTCCCACTGAGGCGACAGAATGATTTGGAAAAGTAACTGCACACACCTTGAACTTTTGCACGTTTCGTCACGATGCAGACACAAACTTCAGCTTTTTGTGACAGACGAACGCAAAGCGGTGTGTAATTGTGAAGTTCAAACAGATTCCACTTACCCTTCGATGAGTGCAAAGAAGAAAAGCGTTAGAAGTTTCTCTATTTCCAGTGTTCATCTAGTCTGTTAGGGCGCACAGCAAACACAACCAAAAGGCAACAAGAATTAGAAAACTAACACTGCATATCACCCTAAAAGAACATCATCGTGCTGGGAAATGAAGGAGTTGACGGGAAGATCTCTTGGTGAAGAGAACCAGTCAAAGTTTGAGAGTGGTTCAGCTTCCAGTACGGCCAGACCCGCTGGAATTTGGTTTTTAGGGGCACTAATGGTCTTCATCTACTAATGACCTGGGGCCGGGAATTGAACCAGGGACCACTGTGTTAGGGACTGTAGCTGACTCATGTGGCAACCCAAAGCAAAAGTTGTTCTCTACTGTAAAGTCAACTCATTATAAAGCAACCTTTAGTATTTCCTGTTGACTTCTATAGGCTCGTTCAAAGTGGCAATCTGTGAAAAATCTTAACAAAATGTCTGACACCATGCATGACTTAAACAACTCAATATCTTTCCAAGGAGCATAAATTCAACACTTGCTCTTAGGAAAGTTGCTTTGAATGTGCAGCAGCTGCAAGAACAACCAACAGCTGAATGAAAAAGACACCTTGCTAAAGAGTTCCAGTCTCAAAGGCATTCACTGATTCCCGAAAGCCAGGTGTCAATTTGGGGGTCCTTTTAATTCCCTCGGGTCAGTCAGTTCTGGATGCTGTACAGCAGAACTGCTAAAGTTTCTGGACACGGATGAATCGACTGGTCTGGAGCTTGATTTAGCTCTGAAGGAGGAAAGCTTAATGTAAATAATCCACTGATCCATTTAATTGGATTCTGAATCAGCAAGCGGGTTCAGCTGGACTCTAATCAGAAAAGCACAGAGCATCCCGGTCCTTTGTTAAGACTCACAGTGAAGCCCATTTATTGCCCCATATGGTATACGGAACGACAAAATAAGAAGCACATGCTCTTTGTTGACAAGAATTAATGATGTTCTTTCATTTTTTCTTTTTTTTTTTGTCTGTGCCCTTAAATACTGTGGAGTCCTGACAAGGCAACATCTTGTCCACTAAACTGTGAACTGAGCTACACAGTTGCAGCTGACGTTGCACATTATGAGAGAAGGAGAGAATGAACCTGGACTGTGGCTTCTAACAAAGTGGGCAAAAAAAAAAAAAAAAAGACATTATGAAATGCAAGGACGAACAGCGTATAGCTCCCGGCCAGGCAAACTGCACATCCGACTCCGACGGAGTTCTTCAGACGGGAAGATAGGGAACGGGTCAGGAAGTGTTGATCAGCAGAATTGGAACGTAAGCTAGCGGACGTAAGCTACTGTGTTTGCAGACGCACGTCGCGATCTGTCATTTAGCTACATTGACAGAAAAGAAAACAACATCCACCAAAATCCCTCATGCGTGACGCATACTCACACTTTGCCTCACATTCATCATCCTGTCAGCGTTCAAATCCAGTACATTTATCATTAATAAATTAGCTCGCGATGGTGATGGGCAGACGGGCTGAGGGCCACATGTCCATTCATGTGTGGTCTATGGATTCTTTTATTTATTTTTTATTAATTATTTACCAGAGAATGGAAAAACACAGTAGGACGGATTGGTGTTTTTCTGATTTTGTGTTTCGTTCAATCAACAGAAGCTACGTTCTCTGCAGGACACGGCTGACGTTTTGAGAACAGCTGGCGGGACTCACTTCGCAAAGTGTTCGTTTCGCGGTGCAGACGTGTTTACCCGGGAGGTTGTTGGAACCATCTGAGGAGGTGAGACCAATGAAGGGCCTGATCATAATTGAAGATCAGGCCCTTTGTTGGTCTCATATCATGCCCCTATTTAATTAAGGATGTAAAAAGAACATTGGGTGTGATGAATAAACTCTCTACATGAATCACCGTGTTTGTTATTATGCGACATTTAACAAGGATGTTTAGACTCTTGTAAAAGACCAATGTCAAGTGAAGTTTGAACATTATTTTCATCAAGGAGTCATCCTTGTATTTTCCGTTCCAGGACCCAAACCTTTGTTTGTGGTTTACATCTCATCACAGGACTGAGTATTTCTGGTAAGGCTTTTTGTGTTTGTAGTCATTTCTAACTATTCTTCCAGAATACCGCTGCATTTACTTGTCCTTATGTGGAATCTTTATAGAACAGGTCCTTAGTGTGTAAAGTAAGGCTAGGACTTTTAAAATTATAACACAATACCTAACTTTTTTTCCTGACTGGAAAAAAAGTTTCTGGTATTTCCCTTAAATCTGACGCACAACGGACATCCGCCAATGATGGACGACAAAGCCATTTCTCTTGGCCCGCTGGGGGTAAATCTTTGCTTCAAAAACAATCTGGAGGTATGCTGAAAAGACTATTGTTGTATTCAAGTTGTGCTAAAAGGAGTTAGCCTATCGGCGAAGCTAATCGAGCATAAAATAGCATGTCAATGCTAAAAATGTAGCAGCAGAAGAGACGTCCCCAACGCTAATGCTAACATCTAGAGTCAACATTTCTAAATAAGTTCCACGAATGAGTTCTTGTAAAACAATCTGATGGTTAAATAACCTGAATAACATTAGAAACGACAAATTTCTTTATTACTGAACTCATATGTCGGTTTATTTTATCATTTATGGTGTTTGAATTTAAAATGTTGCTCATCTTGTGGGTATATATATTGATTATTTAATCGGATCCCACCACTAGCGCAGAGTGAAATTGACTTATTGACATCAGAAGTCCTCTCTGACTTATAGTCAACTCGCAATTGGTAACAACTTTAAAATTTGACATCTTTTTAATTAATCAATTTTTTACTGACTACACTCATCCTACTTTTTTTTTTAAATCATACGAAACAAAATCGTAAACTTTGCAGATTTGGCAAACGAATTGTATGCAGACTTTACGAAGCCCATTGCAACACATTCTTCTGCCAGCTGCTGATGACCTACGACATGAACAAAGCCACAAATGCCATTGTAGATGTGATTGCAATATTTAAGGTAACTCTGGGTTTTCACTTCATTAAAACGCAACAATGTGACTGATACAGAGAATAATAACGCCGCTATCTTTTCACCAGTTCCAAAAACTGCACTTCACGTTCGCATTCGCCAACCTCTATTAGCCTATAAAATGGAAAGAGCTCAAGGGAGAGGGAGAGATCCAGAGCTGCGTACGACAGCATTTTGACAGAGGACGCTCGCCGCGTTCCGGAGGGAGTCATTATTTATGCATTAGCGATGTGAAACTAATTGCATTCATCACCAGCTCACAGGAGCCCACAGAGCTGACATGCATTTTCCCTTTAACATACAGTCATTTACACGTACCTGCCAAGTGTCCAACAAAACACAGGCACGGGGGGAAAAAAAATGGACCAGGGGGAGTTAAGGTGTTTGAAATGAAATTCCAGAACTTTGCTTGTAGAGAGTTTATTAGTGCACTTTGTGCGTTGAGCTTTTCGGGGATTAAGGAATAAAAGCAAAAAGATTTACAGCCATTCATCAAAAACAAATTGCATTACACGGCCCTAATGCCCGTGAACAAAAGCAATCTTGGAATGCAAACGGCGCAGGCCTGTGTCTCTCTCTCTCTCTCGCTGTTTATCTTCGGGCTGTTTCGTTGGCCTTCGCAGGCGGCAGAACATCAGCGCCGAGGTGGAAGTGGCCGTCCCTCGTTTTGCTCAAACCACGTTAAAAAAGACAGCAAATTATTATTACAGTGGCGATTTTTGGCAAAGTCGGTTATCGCAAAGGCTTGGCAGACGGGCGGGCCCGTTGCTGGAGCCTTATATCTCCTCCAAACTAGTGGCCCAGAGCTTCATCTGGGCTGTGGACCGTGTCTGGCAGAGCATGTTGGAAGCAGGAGGGGGAAAAAAAAAAAAATGGGGAGAGACAATGGGATGAAATGTGTTGGCACCAGACAGGGAGCAAGTTTGGCTCAGAGTTTCGTCCCCCTCTGTTCTGCTCTCGGCTTCAGCACCCACCTCCTTCCCTCTGTCATCCCACTTGTTCCTCTCTCTCCTCATTTCTTTTCTCTTCTTTTTTTTTTTTTTCCTAACCCCCTTGATGACATTTCTTCTCTTTCGCCGCAGCACAATCTAATCTGAGCGGTTTCAGCGCCCTACGATTGGCTAAAGCGCATCGGCACTCTCCCTCCCCAGTACTTGGTAGCTACAAGCAGTCTGCTCAGCTGGAGTCGGACTTTGATCCCTTTAGAGGTTGGAGCTGTCTGGGTTCACCTCGGCAGGCCGCGAGGGCCCGGGGATGAGCAGATCATTTCTACATTTGCTCTTTTTAAAAACAGAAGAAGAAAAAATAGCCAAACCTGTGCATCAACATTTTTAGCGCTGTCACTTTCAGAGGGGTGTTCGCTTGACGCGAGATATAATCTAACACTACCTGACAGTCGGTGGCAGGACGGGGCCGGGGAAAGTGTGTGTGTGTGTGTGTGGATTCAGAGAGATGTAAGCCACCCCCCACAATAACAGCGTCCTTTGAAGATTAGACTGACTGGGGAGCGTGGTAAATTGCTCTCTGCGTGTTGTGACGGTTTGGGGAACATTTGTCAACGACCATGTCTCCACAGTGAAACGTTAGGCCTTCTTTTTGCTGCAATGAAACAGGAAAACCTGGTCAAGCTTTCATTTCCAGAAATAGCCAGCTGGAAATGTCCTGTCTTCCAGTCATAACTAGCAGGGCTGGAGCTGACAATTATTTCAGTAATCAAGAGTTCTGTCGATTATTCTGACGATTAATTGAGTAACAATCGGCACATTCTGTAGATTTTATCTTGTGTGGTATTAGAACCACAAACATGTGTAAATAATTAAATTCCTTTATAAATAAGAAAATAATTAGCTAACATGCAGCAACACAGCTTTCTATTAGCATATGCTTGATCATTTGTAGAAAAGGATGTATCTTTTTTTTTAATGGTAGCCCTCCCTTAAGTCTCTAAATATTTCAAACTATTTAGATTTTTGTTCAAGTTTGTCCATGTAGCCGTTTGTAAGTAGGGCTGTACTGATCATGCCAGTCTCAGTTTAATGTAACGTTTCTCTTTTTGGAAACACTTGCTCTGTTTAGCCAAAATGAATCAACGTATGCTCCAGAGTCTGCGCTTAAAGGGGATGTATTATGTAAAATTCACATTTTGCACATTTTCGTACTTTCCTGTGGGTTTCTACTGCTTCTGAAAAAAAACAACCCAGGCTCTAAAAAAATAAACACGCAGCCGGTTTTTGGCAACAAGTTAATGTTTTTTGGTGTTTGGAAAATGACCCACGTCAAAAACATCACAAATCAGCAACACAAGTGGCGCTTCAGCACGTTTGTTCAGCTGGTTTTATCGCTGTACAGCGGCTGCTGGAAAAGTCAAGTGTTTTGTTGTTGACTTACAATCCTGAAACCACTTGCTGCGTTCTTGTTGGTTGTGCAGGAGGCGCCACTTCTGCTTGTCAAATATGTTCGGTTGTATAATTGCGCACCTCTTTGCAGCCATTTTCACACGTGACTGTAAACATTGAGTTAGGGGGCGTGGCCAGAAACAACTTATTTGGATTTAAAGTGACAAGACGCCCTAAAACAGCTCATTCTGGAAGAAGCTCAAAATTGGCAGAACGTTTTGTTCCTATGTACTGTGAAATTAAAATTAAGCATAGACATGGATGATAAAAGGCATATGCTTTTAAACATTTAAACTAAATAAAAAATTTTATTTGTTGGTGAAAATTTCCCGCTTTAAAAAAGAAAAAAAATTATTCTTTTCCATCAAATGCCTTTTTTTTTTTTTTTAACCAATCTTCAACTTGTGTTGGGGGCCACACAAATCCACTTGAAATGGCCCTTAAATCACACTTTGGTTCTGTGAAGTTCTTGGTATCAGTTCTCAACACTGACCACCTGTTGCAGAAGGCAAATAAATCCTTGAATTGATGGAAACTACCAAATTATTTAGATATAATGCTGCTGATATATATATATATAAATATGTAAACTGAAGTAGTTTGTTTTTTTTACCACAATGACTTCATCATTTCCTTTCTTGTGTTTGACTGTCATATTGCACAGCTGTCTGCCTCCAGGCTAAAATTAATTTCAGTGTGTTGTGCTGCTCTTTATTATGAGGTCGTAAAACAAATCGTCGCTTAAAGATATCTCTTTTTTTTGTTTTTAACATACTGCCTCCTTTCCAGAAAAGAAAAAACTCAATCACAGAAGCTATTTTAACAAGTCCTAATTTGTTTTCTCGTCACTCAATAATCTGTGCGTCGGCTATAAATTCACTGAAAGCGGGGATAAAACTCCTGGAATCAATAAATCTCCCCGGTTAAAACCAGCAAGAAGCAAAACGGTGGAGCCGTTTAGAGCAGAGTCGGAGCTGGGAAAGCGTTGGCTCGACTTAAACGCGCTACTTTTGTTTACCCCTTCAACGGGACCCAGCTAATTACAAATAATTAGTTCCACACGCTCCTTCTGAGGCTGTAGAGATCACACAGCTCCATATTAAGCATTCCTTTTGATACTGGCATAATTCTGGAATGACCCGATCCGAGATTCTTCCTATGTTACGTTACTGCTGAAAGATGGGGGAACATTTTTTTTTACCTCGAGATCATTAAACATGCTTAAAATCTAAAACGGTAGGGTTAAAAAAAACTAATATGCAACATTTAAAATCTAAAATCACAGGTTCCATAGAAATTAAATGCTCTTTTTTTTGTTTCAAATAGCCGGGAAGCTCAGCATGAGCATGAAATCAGGACAGAACACGAACCAATTCATCCCCGGCTCCGACGCGTCGTTAACCTCTGTGGAAAATGCGGCTTACAGGAAATAAGCTGTAATTTTGCAGCAGTGCAACAGCAGCACTATCCATGCTATAAAGTGATTTCTCCAAATCCACAGTTCTATCGCTGCAGCAGGAATCCACACTTTCAGCGTATTCACGTTGAAAGCAATTCTTTAAACCTGTTTTTTTTTTTTTTTCTACCTTGTGGAATAGATGCAGACACTGAAGCAGTGTGGATCTAGCCTGAGCAAAATGCGTGTGGAGGAGAGGTAAAGGTCTGGAGACTCGTGCAAAAAAAAAAGAAAAAAAGCAGATTAGATATGAAAATAAGCAGAGGAGTAAAAAAAAACAAAAAAAACACAGCTTGTATAGAATAGATGTGGAGACGTTTGCGGGAAATCTGAAGCTGGTTAATTCAGCGTGAACCACTCGGCTACTTTATTAGGCGCACCTGTTGGATTGGTTGTTAATGTCGTAAATCTCGAGGCGAGCAACTCAAATGTATTTAGGAATTTAGATACGATGAAAGAGACGCAACAGACTGGAAAAAAATGCTTCGTGCTCTGATGACTTTCAGCTGATTTCAGATGGCAGAGTCAGAATTTGACATTAAAGACATGAAACCAGGAATCCGTTTTGTTTTCCATCAACAGTTCATCCCGGTGGGGTAAAATTTATTCTCGCACTTAGGCTATAATCACAAAGAAGGCAAATGTTACCCAAATCCGCTTATTTTGCCCGTATGCGACGTTTGTCTGAGCAGTCCAGTTTGGGTTATTTACACCCTACCAAAAAAGTATATGTGCCACTTCCACATGTGGTACCAAATCAGATATAAATTTGATTTAGTTGGAGGTCAAAACGGTCATCTCGTATTTTATCCGACTTTTACATAGTTGACGTGACACATCCCTCGTGTCGTCCCTCCGTAGATCTGGACGTAAACAATGGCTGGAAGCTCTAACGGTGAAAATTCTTAACTTATGAAAGAATCTGTCAGTGAAGCGCATCACATCACAATCCCTCCGCTCTTGGCTCTGCCTACACATCCAGACTTCTCCACAGAAATTGCAGTCAGTGCTCCACAAAAGGCCATTAGTTTTGCTCTCTATTTTACTAGCTTTTGTCATGTTCTGATCTTGTGACCAAACAGTCTGCAGTACCTGTTTAAGATGCTGTTCTGTTAAGATGAGCTAAAATATCACAGTGCTGTTACCTGGTACAGGTAATGTACACTTAATCAGGTAGTTGGTGAGTTTACTTGATTGTACTGAGAAAATGTCCAATTGCAGAAGCAAAATAATGTTTTATTTAACGGTTTGGACTGTTAAAGTTTGTAGCTGGACCGTACTGAACATGGATGTGAATGCATCGATGTACAAAAGTGAATCGGCAAAGCCGTCCCCCGCTGACATACTGCCTGTACTACAAATCGATTGGCAATAAGTTGCTTCTACCTGCAGGTTAGCTGCAGTGTGAGGAGGATGCCTGCCACTGGGACTAGAGAGAAAACATCTACAAGATGGCTGATTCACTGTGCAAGTCTTGGGCTAAAGAAGAGTGAGGTATTACTAAAAGTTGCTTTGTGACTTAAGAAGTTGAAAGTACCAAGAAGTGGGCAAATCCTCCTGTTGGTCTTGATTTTTCTCCTTACTTTGGTAGTGAATAGTTTCAAATAATTCATACAAATTTCACTTGTTAGTCCATATAGAGGTAGTTCTGACCGGTAACTTCCTGAACTTTGGGAACTTCTCTATAAAAATCTGCTGGAAGAATCCTTCAGGCAGCTGGAGAAAACTCACATCGACTCAGCTCCTGTTAGTACAACTTTAATTTCTTTTAGTATCCATAGCGATCCGCTAAGGTCTGTAAGTGCACATCCTGCAAGTAAAGCTCATAAAGTGTAATGTTTATGGATCACACATAAAAGCTTGATAATTAGAGTCTGTCCAGTATGCAGAAAAACCTGTTTACTCTTTTAGCTGCTTTTTGAAAGACTTAGCTGCTCAAAACAGAGAGTATACTACTAATGTAGGCACAGCAAGATGCTGTTGGGAAACATTAGTTGGTTCTAAGCTCATTGCTTCTTTCTTTGTATGCGGCTTACTGCTCCTGACTAGTTTATGCAAAGTCATACTATCATACCTTTTTCAATAAAATGTCTTTTTTTTTCTTCATTCAACAGTAAAGGAAAAATTCTAAAAAAAAAATTGTACTATAATTTGATTTTATTGCATCATAGTAGAACCGCTTAAAAATGGTCATGTTCGTGTTTTAGGAATTTATGAAAAAGACAAATATAATACTAGGTGCTTAGAAACAGTTTGGAGTTGTTTTGACATACAGACCAGTGTACAAATGGTACTTGAATGCTCCATAGAACTATGGCTGTTGGGAGAAACCTGTGTTGTCAGTAGGAGTGACATTTGGGGCACCCTGAACGCTACAGGCACCTGGATTTGGACTTCAGTCTGTACTTCTCTCATTTGTATATAGAACTTTTTATAGTTGCAAGGTTCGCACATTAGTTCTGATAGCTCTGGACAGAGAAAAATAGGTTCAAGTCCATCTTGCTGTAGCATTCAACCATCCCAAAAAGCAGAGGATTAATTTATAGTAGCTGCGCTTCCATGTTGCATTCAAGTACAACCTGTACACTGAATGGTATAGTACATATTTAGTAACACAACTCTGAAGTAATTTATTTTTTGATGATCTTATTCCAAAAATTCTGAACAACACTGTCCATTATCCAGAGATTTAGTCCTTGCACACACATTGTCGAGTTTTTATAAAAACAAATATCTCCACCACATTATTTAAAAAAAAAAAAAAATCATCTTGCATATGGAATCAGTCTCATCCACACAAACCTGCACAAATATGCCATTGAGCGTTGTTTTAAACATGCCAAACCCTTAGGGGGCAGTGTAGCGCAAAGCCAGTCAGATTGCTTCAAAATAGCCACAACTTCCTGTTAGGAATTAAACACGGTGCCAGGAGGTTCATTTGGTATGTAGGTTGAACTACTTTTAAACTGTGTATCAGAATACAAAGTTAATAAAACGATGACAAGACAACACTGATTAGAAATGGTGTCAAAACAAGCAGGTCGATATTTTGGCACATTACTGGAATGCGTTTTGTATAGACGCGAACACAAATACAAACTTTTCTCAAACCTCCACTTTGGAGTTTATAAAAGAATAATCATTTGTAGTGACATTAAACCAGAATACCAAAACGCATAGAAATGTGTTCCTTTTTCCAGCTAACTGGCTTAATTGCTGTACGGCAAATGTCACTCATGAATTATTGTCATTACCGTTAACAGTTGTTTCCTGAATAAAGTTTTTTTCTGAGTTGTACAAAATAATACATCCCGAACAAGGCTTTTAGTCTAAACTTACACCTCTATTGGACAGGTTCCCTTACTCACCACATCATGTCTCACCCAAATATGAAAAATATTAGCCTTTTGTGCTTCAGAGTCCGAGTTATCCCACCTTCTCTCCCTCCAGCTCAGTGGAGCGGGAGCAGAAGGCAATTGATCATCTCCGTGGTCTGGAGATATTTATATATTTATAAAATTCCCTTTCAGAGAGGAAGAAGACAAACGGCAGCGGCCGATAAGAAGACATTGTTTGGCCTTGTCAGCTCTGTCAGAGCTGACGTTCTGCGGCTCAGCGAGACACGAGGCAGGTTTGGATCTTTATCTGTTTTAAAAAGGAGGGACGCGTTGAATTTCGCTGCCGTCATCAGCAGGTTTATTACGGCAGACGGCGAGAGAAGCGGCGCGCCGTCGCGGGCTTTAAAAACTCGATGGGCTCAGTGTCTTCTCCTTAATGCGCGGTAAATGGTTAACATGCTCAGGCTTCGCCCCGAGGCAGCTTGAGCCGGGCCAGAGTTCAGGTAGCAAGGCATGAATAAAACATACTCAGCGATATTCACCCCCAAGGGCATTATGTGTGATATCCAAATTGCAGATACGTAACTTTTCACAGAGGGGAAACGTCTGATGAATGAGTTCTCGGATGGTGCCGTGCCTCACTGTTCCTATGATCATCGTTCTAAATAAATGATGCCCTTTGTTCCGCGCTGGCTTGATTTATTCGGCCGAATAAAAATAAACCCTGGCAAAGACGCGAGCTCACCCGACAGGAAGCGTTCAAGAGACGAATGCAAATAAACGCTTACGCACTCGCGCTCGTGCGTTGCCCGCGGGTCTTTAAAGCTGCATGTGCCCAGCGGCGAGGTGGGGGGGTGGGGGGGGGAGAAAAAAGTTACGTTATGGACGTATCGATTTCGAAGCCTCGCGGTGATGGAAGCGCCGCGCGCTCTCTAAATTGTATGGACTAAAGAGTAATCTTCCAATTTAATCTGGCGGAGGGGTGGCGTAAATAGATTTAGCAGAGAAAAGAATTGCTAATGATTTTTGTTGTTGTTGTTGTTGTTGGGGGGGGGGGGGGGAGCTGGATATTGCATTGTGGTTGTTGTTGGAGCAGAGATATGCATGAATACAGGCAGTGCCCACAGGGGTAATTTCTAAAGTGGGGGAAAAGCACAGGGAGCACATCATTTTCAGTTAATTCTCACCGAGGGTGAGCGTAAATTCTCTTTGTTGCACTATTACTACTGGGCCGGGAATAGCTGCTGTCAGCAAATACGCACTCTGATGCCTCACAGTGTTAAAGGCAAGCACTAAATACTTATTTTATGGGATAAAAAAATAGTCCATTTGCATCCCACTAAGTGTAACGCATGCGATAAATTCGGTGTAATAAAAATCTATACTGGACTGTGCCCTTATTTTACCAATAATTACTCTGTCTGAGGCTAATAAGATATATACACACCCTATTAAATACACATGCAAAGCTCTGCAGCCCAAGCTGAACTCTTCACCCATTTAGCATGATGCACATCTCAAATTACTAAACCATCATGTGGTTTCTCTATGAAATAATCATCTCTTCTTACTCTGTCTTCTTAAAGAGACAGAGGCCCAATTTCAAGGTGTTAAATTGTGTAGTCAAATTCCTTTTAAGTCATATGTGATACATACAGCATTGTTATAACAACTGAGGGTAGAGGGCTGCTGTAGTGGCGCAGGGGCAAAGCATGACCCACATATTGAGGCCTTAGTCCTCGTGGCGGTGGTCGCAGGTTCGATTCCCGGCCTGGCGACATTTGTTGCATGTCTTCCCCTCTTTCCTGTTGAACTACTTTCAAATAAAGGCCACTAAAGCCAGCAAAACCATTGACTGAGGGTAACACAGCTACTTGTTTGTGTCATAAAATGATACTTTGTGGCTGGAAAACTTTGTGGCCCCTTTAACAAGACGCACCTATAGTTAAAGTGAGATATTTTAATTATGTTTTTTATCCAGCCCTGTAAACTGTCCTACATAATTAATAAATAAATGAAAGTGATTTTTTATCCTGGTTGAATAAAGCTAAAGTTAAAAAAAAAAAAAGACCACACTGAGCTGACGGCTGACTTTGTATCCACAGTTGTGCTGGTGGATCTGCGGCTGTTTATGTCGGACTGAACCCGGGTGTGATTGTTGGTTCTAGTTTGCTTCTGATTTCATCAGCATGTGCTTTGACTTGTCGGCGAATCCTTACATCACTGATACAAAAGAGTATTGAGTGATTTCTTTCTCATTCAGATGGCGCAACAAGCTAAAGCCCAAAGCAGCTCGATACAAAACAAGAGAACGGGAATTTTCCCTCCAGTGTTCATTGTGCTGATGCATTTAAAATGTGCGTAGTAATGTAAAACATTTGAAACGAGACGTTTACAAGCACTTTGCAAAATGAAAAAATAAAAAAAATCTACCACCGCGTTTTCACTGTCTGACTTTTAACTCTTCTGTTTTCTCCATGGTTTTGTTACTTTCTTCACATTCAGAAGTTTGTTAATTTTTTTTTTTTTAAATGTTTGGTTGAATTTTATTTGAAACTATGAGTTGGGTCAAATGTTTGGCAAAATTCTGACGATTTGCCATTGAAAAAAACCTGAGTCAGGTGTGAAGGTCACCTTTGTATCTCTGCATACAGACCTCCTATGAGACTGAGAGCAGGGCTGCGTTATGGCAAGACGTTGGCGTTATTGTCCATAAGGATCTTTAAAACTAACTGATGGATGGGATCTGAGTGTCCATTTGGGAAAACCCATTTGTGCCAAGACTCTAACTTTCTTATTGATGTTTTGTTTTTTTAAATAATACATTGATATTTCCATGTTCTCTTAATGATGAATCAACAGTTCTTATGAAACTGAAAGATAAATATTTTGTCATAAGAGGACAGGACATATCTTCAAATTAAGGTCTGGGAGCACAGTCGCAAATTGCAATCTGGCTGTTTTATGTTGCTTCTGACATAATGGCTTACATGAAGCTATTACCTCAACATCTGGTTAGCACGTGTAAACTTCTGAACTTGACTAAAATAAAGATTAAAAAGAAAAAAAAGTTAAATATTATGGCGCTTAGTCAGCAGAAAAAAAGTGGTAACCCACAAGAACTACAGCAAAAATTTAGTCTGATTTAATCCCAGAAAGTGAGACTAAAATAACTTTTTGTGTTTTTATACTCGGTATTAGAAACACCTGATTTCAGCTGAATAAAAAAGAAAACAATTCCTGGAATCAAGATACAATTATTGTGATAAAAATAAACATTTTCATTTTCCTTTTCTGCTTTTTCAACCTGAACTTGCCTTCATTTCTGAGCAGAAATCCATTCTTGCATCAACATGTTTTTGTTGCCGTCGTCTCATTATATGGAGAAAAATCCCTGATACAAGCAAAAAGTCAAGAATTTAAACACAGCAAGCTGTTTTTCTTCACATATTTAATAATTTTAGATAGCTGGAATAATTAATATAATATGTAGTAATACCGTAGTTTGCATAATACACTATTTAAATATTTTTTAAGAATCTGTCTGCGTTGTTTCCCATGCGCTTAAAGATAAATGTGAAAACGACGGGTTGCAATACGATACGAAATTAAAGATTAATATTTATGCCATGCAGTGGTGCAATATTGGATGTTTTCACTCAAGCAAAAGGAAAAAAAAAAAAAGAAGCAATAAAAGTCAACAGCCAGGATCTGTTTTAGATCCCTGTGTATTACTGTAGCAGCCAGAACAAACACCTAAAGGCTGCGCAGAGACTTTGAATAGATCTGTGAACTTCACTGTAATAATCACTTTGGTTTTCTTTATCAAAAATATATATGGATTTCTATTGCAATAATAGAAGAGCTACAGTTTTTCTTGCATGTTACGTTGATGCAATGTGTTTAGATTTTTTTATTTTTTGCATTAAACAGAATCGATATAGATTTTACACAATAAAATGTGATGAAAGTCATCAATAAAGTCATCATGACCCTGATGATTTTCCACTCCAGTCCAACAAGTGGCGATAATTCAATTTGCCTGGCAAGACACGGTGAATGCGGTGCTATCTCTGAGCGATAGTACCGTATTTACTCATGAAAAGCCCTTTTCTTTCCTTCTTCGAAGCCTCTTTTTATTCCACATAATATCAAATTATTAGAATTGTGAACTTTTGTGAATTTATCAGTAGTAGAAAAAGTACAAACTTTTACACCTGGTAGAAAGGTATCAAACAGAAGTACATTTAATCCACAAACTTGACTATTGTTAAGAATTTATCTTATTACTGTAGTAAAAGGGGTGTGTAAGTTATTGTAAAGCTGTTTAAGAATAAAAAAATACACACACACATCTATGTTTAGATCGGTTGTGTCTTTTCAGCAACAAGAACATCATCTGGTCAATCAAAAAAATCACGTTTAATAAACAATAGCTTAGCTTACGTTGTACCACGCGTTTTTAGTTTGAAGCTGATTTTAATTTTTCTACATCTTTTTACTTTGAAAGGTTCTGCATCGATGAAAGTTTTAACCCAAAAATGCTTTTTGAAGTGTATCTGCCTTCATCGACCACATTGTGTCCTTCTTGAAATGAAAAGCATTTCGACGGCCAAACTTGTAATGACCCCAAATTAAACAGAACCTGGAGGAGATTGAAGGAACAATTTTAAAGAATTCGAGAAACAAATTCCTTGACCTCTGTCAGTCTGGAAAAGGATTGAAAGCCGTTTCTAAGTCTTGGGGATTCCAGTAAACCATAGTGGAGAAAACATGGAACCGTGTTAAACCTTCCGAAATTACTTCCAAAAGCACATCAGTGACTCGTCTTTTGGGAAGATCTGTCACCTGTTGCATCTGGTTTAGTACAAACCGGGTTTCAAAACAAGTACAGCCTGAGAGTCAAACAGGGTGGGGGTAGTATAATGGCTGCTTTCGTCATACCCAATCAACATGATACAGTATTCATATCCATGATGAGTGGAGGTAGACGGCACAGGTATAAGAATAGAAACGGCCAGGAGAAGCTCTGTGGCAACATGACCAACAACAGCCTCTGCTTTATCCTCCACAGCTGCCTGTTTATTCTGACACCATTAACCTTTGTGTGTTCGCTATCAAGAAGGTGCCACACAAATAAAGACCGATCATTGTGGAGGGTTTCTCAAGGACTACTTGAATAAAACAAGATCTCTAAACAAACCCGTTCTCTTCCTAGTACCGCATGACACGGATCTTCCCACAAGCGGCGGGCAGCCAGGCGAGAACAAAAACAAACAGGCACAGCTGCACTTCCTTATTGCCCACACAATTAAATAGCGTGTTCTCATGCTAGTTTAACAGCTTCTTCTTCTTCTCCATATTAAGTTAATCTCATGCGAATTGTACGGACTCTGTGTGTGGCGGGCGCACATCTCGTTTCCCCCAACAGACAAAGATGCTCACGTTTGTGAAAGTGCCAATTGCTTATGCAAGTGGTGACTGGAGTCTGAGTAAACCAAAGCCAGAAGGTAAATAAGAAGGCATACATAGCTTACATACCAACTCATTTAGACGAAAGGACGCAAAGGAGAAAATGCGGCGGAGTTATCAACCATCTGCACACGTCTCACCCACTGTGCCTCGTTGCACACCCCCTGCCCCTGCCCTCCCGTTGTGCGCAGAGGCTGTCGTGTGATGCTTCGCCAACTCCATCTGATCGCACACATCCCCATCCAGGCAGAGCCAGATGTGACCCCGGCCCCCGTGCACACAGGTTTGGTCGCCACCGACGATGCCAAGGAAACCTCGTCATGTAAGTCTTAAGGAGGAGAAATGATTCTAAGACTTATTTGAAATGGTATGCGAGTGTGTGTGTGTAATGAGTGATAACATTATGCAATCAAGTCTTTACATTTCACAGGCAAATGGGAGGAATCCCCTGGGTTAGTATGTAATAGGAAGCTTCATCCACCTCAGTCATTTTGACTGCTGGCCTTTAAAGCCATGAAGTTTTGACCTTTAATAAGTGTCACCAAGAGGAAAGTCTGTCTAAGATTTCAATGTTGGTGCAAAAATTTATCTTTCTCCCAGGTTTCTTTGGGAATCTGCCTTTTTCCCTGACTGGAAAATCAGATGAGGTATATCTTCTGACAGATCGACTCAAAACCTCTCGACTGTGCCGCATTCGTACGACTTACTAGAACGATCAACTTCATTTTTAAGTTCATTCAACCATGAATTTAAATGTTAGCATCTACTGTGACTTAAATGCGAATGTTATCTGCGTAGTGTAATGAGAATGTTTGCATATTTCCAGCGAAACATATAACTGAGAGCACACTTGAAAATATTTATAAATTGATATCTATTAACAGCCGTCTGTTTCGAAAGAGTGAGTAGATCCTTTTTTCAATGTAACATTTAAGAGTGTTACACCACTTCTGTTCTAAAACAGAACATTTTATTATTAATCAATTGCTACTAAAGTTAAAGTAGAAGTATACTAGTTGAAACTGATTTGACTGAATTAAAATGTTAAAAAACATTTAATCAGCTCAAAATGTCTGGCACGCTCCCTCCATCCAAATGTTCCTGGCAAACAACAAAGTGCCACTTCCGTACCAGTTTTTTTTTTCACGGTAAATTTTTGGTTATCTGTTGTTTGCACTAGTAAATAAATGTGAGTAACAATGGCTGCTAAAAACTACACTGGTTCCAGGAACAAATTACTGTAAACAAAGCACGCTTTTTGACCACACTGAAGGAATAGTCACTATTTTTTTGTCTCCTACTAAAATGTTAACATCCATGTGTTAGCATCTTACGTCAGTTGTCTTCTTGTGTTCTACTAAAATGTTAGCAATAGTGTGTTAGCATATGACATTAGTTGTCTTTTTGCGCCCTACTAAAACGTTAGCAATAGTGTGTTAGCATATGACATTAATTGTCTTTTTGCGCCCTACTAAAACGTTAGCAATAGTGTGTTAGCATATGACATTTGTTGTCTTTTTGTCTCCTACTAAAATGCTAGCTTTAGTGTGTCAGCATCTTACTAGCGAAGCAGCACCAGGTTGCTGGGTCACCTTGTCAGCTCCTTTATCAGTTCTCAGCATTAACTTGTCATTGCAGGAGAAATAGCTGGCTTTGGCAAAGAAAGCTTCCCCAAGCCCGCCCAAATCCTTCATTTTTGTCCTTTAAATTGCACCATATAACAGATTGGTGTTTAATAGGCAGTATGAAAAATGTAAGGGATTTTTTTTCAAGCTTTGAGTCATGAAAAGCTATTCTAGTGTGGAGCCAGAATAAAATATAGAGTTGAAATGAGTGTAATATATCTGAGGATTTTAACAACCCTATGCAGTGCGCTTCCCTGCTCACTGCTTCAGAATCATTTCTGAGTATCTTGGCCATATCTATAACGCTTTATTTTTCTGTCCACGGCGTCCGTCCAACCACTGCTATCAACAGAGAGCACGTCCTGACTTCTAAGATGGAATAATCGCTGCAGCTTTATTAACTATTCAACAGTGACCTAATACACGGCTGCGCCATTATATCATTGTTCCTATAGCTGGCAAAGTTTGCCTCAGAAAAACTAATTAAACCTCTGAAGGAGGCCATTAGCTTGCCAGCGTTGGCCAAAAGCCTAAATCTGACAATTCCCATTGTATGAGCCGCTCCCACACTAATCCTATGGATTGCGCAGTGTTCTCCGCGAGGGGTTTAGGAGGATCTCGAGCGCCATATGTTGTGTATCATCACCTTAACCAGAGGCATGTGTCTGATGGTGTGGAGCTCGGCTTGTGTACAAGCGCACAGATGTGCTCGAGCGTGCACATGCTTTCTGAGTATTAGATGTTTAGAGGGATCGGTACTTCAAGGCTGGAACGGAGAAGGAGAACAGGTGGCCTTTTAATGACTCGCTTATGACTTGGTTCGTCGATGAAAGAAAGGAGCTCTGAGTCCGCTCCGTACCGTCTAACAGGATCCTCCCCTGACTGACATGGTAGCGGTGAGTGCTAAATGACTAGGGGGCTGTGTGGGGGGGGAACCTCTCTGCAAACCGCTGGCTTCAATCTACATCTCTTTGATTTGCCGTCCTGGGAGCAGTGTCAGCCACGCTCAGACCTCTCCGCTCACGGCCAAGGTGATTGGTCCCGGGTAAGGTACAGGTAAGGCTGAATTTTTAACATCCCAAAGACGTGGTGAGAGAGAGAGAGAGAGAGCCGATCGTCACAGTGAATCAGCCCACACTTCAGTATGATTGACCTCGGCAGGAAATCTCTAAGTCGCTCACGCGTGGATGGAGAAAGAGAGACGGCGGCACATCAAAGCGTCAGGGATGCAGATTGCTCATGCATGCTAACGTGGCATCTAAGGTCAGTAGGAGCTGCTAAGTGACTGCTGCTGATCCACCTGCTGGGAATGAAAGTGGACACTTAAGTAATGCTTCTGTCGCAGATGTCACATTGATACCGCTTTCATGCATTTCCTGTTTATTTTGGCTCGTATAGCTCCTTTATTTATGGTACTGAACATTGCGATCAATTGATCTCCCTAGTACAGGTCCAGCTCTGTAAATTATTATATTTAACATCAGAATGTGATGATTTTTAAGAAAGAAAATTTAGGTAGTGGCCTATACAATCATGGGGATTGATAATCAGTGTGACCATCTACAAGGAGGTTAAGCTGCAAATGGTCAGTGCTAAAGTAATTAGCTGCCCAAAAAACATCCCACTAAACATAAACGGCATGTTTAGTGGAAGCAAAAAGAGTGGTAGGAAAAGGTAGACAGGCAGCAGGAATAACACCTGCTTTACGATCGTGAAGGAAAATCCAATCAAGATTTTGGGGAACTTTCATCAAGGAAGGATGGCAGCTGATTTCAGAGCCAAAACACAGAAACAAATTCAAGACATAGGATCCATTTGTCAAGTTCCTTGTATTAAACATTCTCGAACCAGACATGACGTCAGATGTGTCTTACCTGGTGCAAGGAGGAAAAAAAGAATCAGATTGTTAATCAGTGGAAATTTGGTATAAAAAAACCCAAACAAACAAAACAATGGACCTTTGCTATACGCTTTACCTTGTTCTGGACCCTCCGAGAAACTATAGAAAATCGCGTGCGCGGTGAACAACCCTGTGGGGAATGAGGCCATCACATCTTTGCCAGGATGAAGTTGTCTTAAATATTCCTCTTGCTGCGACTTTGACTGTTCAGTATTTGGAAGCATGACCGACATGGACTCAATGGTTTCATTGACGTCCTCCGCTGTCATTACCAAACTACAAACCCACATAGGCAGACTCCAATTCAAAACAGGAGGAACAACTGGTGGAAGAGTGGAGAGGCACATCTCGTTTCCACAGCCAGAGGCGATTTGATGTTTTCACTCTTGAGTGGTTTTACATAGATACTGATTTCATTTTACAGCAGGACTTGGCACCCTCCCACACTCCAACCATATGTACCTTTAAAAAAAAAAAAAAAACTACACCTGGCCTGTCTGTCCAGGAGCCAACTACAGGCTGGCAACCCAAGCAGATAACCTAATAAAGCAGCTATAATGTTCTTAGACTCGTCTCACTCTATAAAGAGCAGAATGGCAGAAAATGTTGGGATTCTGCTCGAGAAGTAAACTACTTTTACATTTACTATAGTGCTGCCAACTGCGCCACCATGCAGCCTCCCTGAACTCATAATATTGTAACTTCTTCAATAATTATTGGTATAATATTTCAGCATAAATATAGATGTTTTTCATAATAATTTAAAAGCTGGATCACAGTGGACTTAAAAAAAAAAAAAGATTTTCTTGTAAACACTCAAGGTTATACTATGTCCACTACAGTGACTATCAAAGTATCTAACGCCTCATTATTTACACCAGTTTCTAAGGATTCTGGTCTTAGCTGAAGGGAAAAGACAAAGTAAGCAGGTCTGGAAGCAGCAAGAGGGCTGAGATTTGGAGAAGGCTGCCAGACTCCAGGTGGGAGGAGGTGATAAAACTGCTGATTTGTTCATCCAGGTCACCTTTACATATTACATAGCTTTCAGTAATTAGGTTTTACAAGGAGCAGTCTGTGATTTACAGATTTTTCTGCTCGCAGCCTCACCTCCGAGGTGAAGCCACCACTCGACCTACATGAAAAGAGTTATGCCGCGGCAGCCTCCGAGGAATATCTGCAGACGGTACTCAGGACTACCAGACTGTGAAAAGGCTCTTCTGCAGCCTTTGTCAGAACAGGAAAAACACATTACTCTACAATTAAGTCATTCAAGTACAGAACCTAACTATGCACTTTGGGAGATTTTAGATTCGGTATAGGATTTGTCTCCTGGGATGTTAAACAACATCGTTAGT
The DNA here is from genome assembly GCA_903067095.1 of Girardinus metallicus. Classification (NCBI taxonomy): domain Eukaryota; kingdom Metazoa; phylum Chordata; class Actinopteri; order Cyprinodontiformes; family Poeciliidae; genus Girardinus; species Girardinus metallicus. The sequence goes on from CAEGAE010044863.1 coordinate 33,843, forward strand.
GAGAAATTGTACGGTATACAATCCTACGTCTGCGCAGCTTGTGGGCTGGTGTTTGTGGAATACCAGCACCTTATCCAATTTACTGGATGAACGCTTAACCAATAATTTAAGGGTAAGCACTATTACCAGTCAATACCATCATAAGGTACAGCTAAGAGTCCTATTCATCAGAAAACCTTCAGTTCAGTCTTCAGATCAGCTGAAAGCACCACAGCAGATAGCACTTCATCGCTGCAGTGATTCCCCTCTGTGGCAAGGTGAGTCCAACATCAACTGACAGGAGGCTTCGGAAAATGTCGTCTGTGGATCGACACTTGCAGAATTCACATAGCTGCAAGTTATTATTGGAAATTTACCAAACGTGTGACTTTTTCTCTTTACGAAAGTAAGGTCAGCAACTCCAGAGTCAGAGTGAGGCTGCCACTGTCTGTGACTTGCACAAGAGGAACTGCCCAAATGCTTGAGGAAACCCATACTCCTTTCCCCAAGCCCTAACATTTCTGGGAACATTATCACTGAAAGTGTAGCGAATGTTTTTGTGACATAAACCATGAAACCATGTTATTTAGCTAACACCTAGAGGGAGGCGAGGCAGACTTCCAACCTGTGAGAAAGACACGTTTGGCTACAACCATGAGAGATGAGAGGGCCTGTCACACGAGAATGGGTTATGTTCCCCAAAACTGGCAATGAGACAGTCTTGCGTATTATCTGCAGTCTGCATGCAGCTCGATAGAGAACATATCAGATCAAAACGCTGTTAACCAAAACTGGTCACCAATGGTGGCATCAGGGTATCCACATCTGTTACAGACAGTGATGTAACGCGTTACAAAGCACCTGGGATAGCACGCCGCGACAGAAACGTAAACAACGGAGGGAGGAGAGAGATATACACTTTGTTGGAAAAACAGGAACTATTTTGAGTTTTTGTCAGCGAAGGATGACAATATCAAGGCACGTTGTACCTTCTGTTCTGTTCTGTTTTTTCTTTTTCTCTTTGCCTTCATCAGGATTTTTGATGTGTTGTTTGGAATTTTACAATCAATCAATTTTATTAATAAAGCACTCTTCATACTAAAAGCAACTCAAAACAAAACATTGGATGTGCATTTCAGTCTAGTCAGAACTGATGAATTTTGCCAAAGTGTTGAGAAAGAGAGAGCAAAATTTGGCGACATTTTTGAGATGACAACTCAAACCGTAGTCTGATGCGCGGGCACTCCACCACCAAGGAGCTTCACTCGGCGGTCATTGACAACATTCACACACAGATCAAGAACAGATCTGAGGATCACAATAAAATGAAGCTTGTTGGTCTATTGGAAGTGCGGCGGTTTAAAATTAATCTGTTGCATTTAACAAAAATATAAAGAACTGACAGATAAAGATCTCTGTGACAGTACGGACAGCTGTCACAGGCTGGCTGTTCAGTTATGTGCGCTGTTGCCTGTATAATTTATTTTTATTTATTTGTACATTATTGGATACCTGTGACTTGGTGTGGCGTATAGTTTTTTGCATTGTCCTGCACAACGTGTGTATTGTTCAGGTATAGCTGACGCCTATAGAAGGCCCTGACCCCACGGCACGCCACTGCACCATGGCAACGTCTTTGCCATATTCTGAGTAGTTTGGTTTTAAAATGACCTAACATGACGACGGAAAAAAACAATGTCCTAGAGAAGTAATAATACTTATTATTTTGAATTAATAATTAATAAGTATGGCTAGCGTGGTGCTGCGTTCAGATCAGTGGCTTTTCTGCTATTAGCTTTTGTGACAGGTGCTTAATAAATAATGAATTGTTGCTATGCATTCTGGGTTTTTCCTTTTGTGTTCTGAATCAACAAAAATTGATTTTTCAGCACCGGTCCCCTATCTAATCATGTTAGGTGTTTCTGATAAATAGAGTGCTCTGTGTGTGTGTGCACTAAGTGTGTTTGGAGTGAGCTGGTTGGTTAACAATTTGCATTTTGAATGTTTTCTACCCCAACGGGTTTTAATATCAACCATACATGGAGAGATTGGGAGGAGAGCTGGGGATTGAAGGAGACCTGTATTTGCCATGACCAGACACAATTAAAGTATTCATTACCTTTTCAACATCCGTGATAATAAACATTGCATGCTGTACATACTAATGGGCTCTGTTTTTGCTGTTGGGGTTTATACTTAAAGCCAAGATAATGGCAGTAAACACAAAAGGTGTAGGATTTTACTTTCAGTGCCTGGCAGGTGGAAGGAAAATTAATGGTTTTACAACTTTTTTTCTTTTCTTTTTCAAAGCTTAAAAATTTTGCTATTAAATTTCTGAGTCAATACTGTCTCTATTAGCTTTGCATGAGAGACTAAATTTTGTTAAAAAAAAAATTTCTGCTGATTCCTCTTTTAATGTTAATTTTCAAATCCTGTCAGATTCTCATTTGACTTAAGATGTAGACATTCATAGGAGTTTGAAAACGCAACAGCCAGGAAATGGCGGAAAACCTCAAATACAAGCCAAAGTCTACGATCTTCTTTATGTCTCATCTTTGAGTTATAGCTTATTAGAACCAATCCTAGAGTTGCCAGTAAATGGCCCTCTAGGATTAGTTGCTTTGCAAATGCCATCCAATAGCATGAAAAGTAACACTGTCTTTAGGTATTTCATCTTCCCAAGTTTATTAATTTTCTATAGTTATGCTTTACAACTGAGGTGCTCAATACTTCGATCGTGATCGACCGGTCGATTGCGGGAAGGTTTTGATTCGATCTCGGCAGTAGGTGACAAACTGAACGCCGCCAGTTTCCTCTTCTGACCGGCTTATCAAAAATATTCACTAAGATCCTAAATGTTTGTAGCTTCATTAAAGAATAATAATTTTTTAAAAATCAACCAAACGTGTTAAAATTAATAATCTCAGTAATTAGTTTCAACAAGGTGTTGCGCAATTCAGTGCGTTTCGGTTCCATTTACAAAAAAAAAAAGGGGCTCAAAGACCGACGGACGAGCAGAGCAGGAGTTTAAATCAGCTACTCAACCACCGCTGTGATCACGAGAGGCTTATTAAGAATCAAGAAATAAATATGAAGCCTGGAAACCTAATATTGTAACGTACTGAATGTTGTGTTTTTAACATAAACTCTGCTCGGCTTGCGGGGCGCAGGCAGTTGCCACGACAACAAGTGTGTTTAAACAAGAGAGAGAAAGAGAGAGAGAGTCTAAAAAGGTGGAGTGTTTTGAGTTGATCACCTGCTCAGGTTATTTTACCGTTGTTTACCTTTGCTGTGGCTCATCACAGGTAGTTTCAATAAATGACAATCTTGGACTAATTACCTCGTTCGTTTGTGAATATACGTCATTCACAACAAACATCAAACAGGACAAATATATTTCATTAAGTTTTAACAAACAAATGGCCTCTACCGAGATAATTATGTGAAATTAAATTAATTATATCCCAACTTCAGAAGATTTGCTTTTACCTCTACATAGCTCTTTGGTTCCTCCTATCAGTCTGTAGTTTCTCATATTGAGGTCAAAGTTCAGATCTACCATAACTGACTAACACCTGCTGGCCTCAGGTTTGCAACCAGCTTCTGACTGAGAAACCAGTAACCTCCTCCCAATGTCAGAGTCTCACTGAGGAAGAAACTGCGTAAGGTTTTCTATCACTTTATTATTTCTGCTATAACTGATGTATATTTGCATATAAAATAAGTCAATAGAGTTTAATTTACAATTTTTATGTCTTCGTGTCATAAGGTAGATCTCAGCTGACTGGTGAGAGAAAAAGTAGATCTTGGTCTCAAAAAGTTTGGGCACCCTGCTCTACAGACAATCCCAAAATCGCTGCTTTAGAGTGATTGACTGTTTTATGTAAGTTCTCCATAAAACAGGAGAAATCACACAACAGTGCCTGAAAAATACAACATTTCTCATTTATTTACTGGAATTACAGTACATATACAGTGGCGCAAAGTCCGTCCCTCTCCCAAATGGGGGAACGGTTTGCAATCTAGTGGTAAATCACAAACAGTTGTATTTCAAGAGGATTCCACACAGCGTCACATTGGAGAGTCACATCCTATTGACTTGCTAATATCACAGAGATTGGACTGCCCACCTGTGGACTGGAAGACAATGGGTATCTGCAATATTACCAGTTGGCTGTGGTGTGTGAAAGCAGGACATAACAAAACAACATTCTTTAACACTCCATTTTGGAGTTATGTTCCTCAGAAAAATTAATAAATAGGTGCAAAGATTTGAGCAAAAAAGCGTTATTTCCATCTACTTCACAGTTATGCACTCCTTTTCATCAGTCTGCCACAAATTGCCAACAAAACGCAACGCAGGTTGTGAATATAACGTGACAAGACAGGACAAGGTTAATGTCACTGTTTGTATTAGTTGTATATATGATGCTTCAGGTGAGGCTCTCGTTTTTCTACCCCCAGCTTCAGCAAGACCCATCGGGTTTTGAACGGTCAGTCTCTGCAAGACTGACTCCACATGCCTTGGCCTTGTAACACAGCGATTTCCTCTACGGTCATTTTTCCCTGGAACTCCCTCTACAGTTGTTTCCCCAAATTAATATTCCTGTCGTTCCTCCCTCATCCCTTTTTGTCTCAAACACATCTTCAGGAGCCCTCAACCCTGAACACAAACCTCCTTGAATTGACTTCAAGTTGAGCTACCAATCTCTACTGGGTGGGTGTGTGGGGGGTGTTAAGGGTTTTATTTCATATCATGCTTCATAAACCAGCACTAAACCTGGAAGGGTGGGCAATCAGGAGGTGAACACTCTGTGGACCTGTGGGGACTCTCCAACATGGCTGTACCTCCGACCCCACCCCCACTCTCCCACTCCCACCCTTGCGCTAAACGCCAAGCGTTAAATCAAAGATGGGGGAGCCGGCTATATGCAGAGCTCTAAGATTAGTTCTGGAGAAATGATTCCACACTAATTGGAAAAAGAAACCCGACGACACTATATAAGCACAAAACCTATTATGCGGCATCCAGGAGCGGAGAGGTAGGAAGAAACTGAAAGAATACAAATGACGACAGGGTTTAAAAGGCGAGCCCTGTGAACTTGTGACAGGCGGATCAGAGTAATAGGAGATGAAAGTGTTCGGAATGAAAACTACAGAAGCGGCTGTATTTGGAAGAACAGTATATTGCTAAGGGATTAAAGGTTAGCCCCGCTAAACCTGATGAATGCTATACCCCACCTTTTCTGTGATTCCAACGGCTGACACTAAAGGACAAATGATTTCAACATTTCACATTGTGGCCTTCCGCGGCTACCGTGGGTGAAAAGGAGTGGACAGAATGTACTGAATTGGGCGTGGGGAGCGGGAGCTGACAGGGGCTACTGGGAAAATGGAAAACCATACCGACAGTGTCGCGGCTCGTAATGGGCCCGAGGTTCAGCTGAAAGGTTGGGGTTGTGTACAGCTAATTCCATCTGACAATGTAAGGAATAAAAATGGGTTTCTCCTGCGCAGCCAACTAGAGGGCCCAACCCCGGTCCAATCTCAGTAATAGAGTGGGGTATGCGCCGGCCCACTTCCCCTCCCCCTTCCTGGGAAAGGTTGAAGCGGAGGCAGGGAGGAGGCGCTTTATTGAAGGTGAGAAGTTGCAATGTTTTCTGAGTGGACACCCTCAAGGGCAGCTGGCAAGAGATTAGAGAATGTTATTAGAAAGCAATAGGCTGTACCTTCCACTCATAATCCTCCCACACAGGCTGTGCACTTGTCTGCCTTACTTTCATCTATGGCAACTGCTACTGAAAACATATTTTTTGTCATAATTCATGGGACGAACACCCATTAAAGGGGCAGTATTATGTAAAATCAACTTTTTTTAGCTGAACATCATGTTATGTTAATCCCCCATTAAAAACATATCTGGATTGTTGTACTGATAATTTTATCCATGTTTGAGAAATCCTTTTAATCTCCCATGGCAACCATTCAGCTGTGCAAAACACCTAAGTGGACCTAGCTCCACCTTCACCTCCTCAGAGCTGCAGTTTCCAAGCTTCTGCCTCACGAAGTGGAACTTCCTCACGCAGCTCCTTCAGACTAGCCAGCAGCAATTAGCAAATATCTGGTGGAACTACGCATCTGAGCTCATTTTACAAACTATTAATGTCTTTAATGTGAAAAGTAATTGCACACTAAATTTAATTATCAAGTCTTGTGTGGAATTCTGTACATAAATGCAGAACTATATAGAGTAGTAAATTAAATTTAACAGAAAAAGTTTCAGAATGCAATGAATCCAAAATGTCTTCTTGAGGAGATGTTTAGAATTATACTCACTGTTTCCCCATTAGGTGTGAACAAGAGGAAAGACTTCCACATTCTCCAAGCAAAAGCGGATGTATAGGTGTTAAATTCTATCATTACTGTATTACAGCTGTGCTTCTGTTACCGTTCCCAAGGTGTGACCAGCTTTCTTCTCCCTCTCCAGTTTACACAAATTTGAAAAACTAAGATTATTACTTAGAGTAAAAGTTTAGTGCTTATTTTTTAAATAGATTTAGCTTACATAATTTGATATAGTTCTACAATTACATACTTTTTTGTAGTACTTTAATTACATATAATTGCATAGCAGGGTTTAAGAGCTTATATTAGGATACTACTCAACCTCATATATCCTATTAAGTGTCATGTACGTGTCCTAATATAAAATGAACTTGGAAATGAAAAGTTGAGCAACAGGTTGAGCCACAGACCAGTCCAATGCAAAGTTAACTGTGATTTGTAAAACTAATTTTCATTTTAAGTTATACATTGCATTGAGTAACAACACCTTCATCTTAAGTTAAGGTCTTGATTTTCTATAACAGAATTTTGATTGTCACTCTGGAACAACCAAACCTCCTTCTGCTCATATTAAAGTGCTGCATCTAAACATCTAAAATATCTCAAATCATTTTGCACGGAGAGCTTCGGTGCATTGAAAACAATTTCACCTTCAAAGTTTTAAAAGTCTTAGCAGGTATTTAATGTTTAGATGCAGCTGGTCTAGTGTTTTTGTGTCCCACACAAAAGAGGGAAAGCATCATTGGAACAGCCCTGGGTGTTACATAAACCAAATGAGGCGTATTTTTTTCATTTCTAATAATGTTGTGAAAAGGACAGTTGATAACACTGAGAACGAGGTCAGCTGGTACTCGGTTTTGTGCACCATGGAACAGCTGCCTTGAATATCTACCCATATTTATATTGTGCTTACAGATTGCATAACCAAGGCTGGTTCTACTTTTGTCTTTGTAAACGTTTTTAACAGTTTGAATACATGTTTTGTTGTGATGTGTACAGAACTTGTCATTGATTAGAATGACACCTAACGTAGACAGAGGTTAACACATTTAAAACACTTGGAGAAACCAAGACTAATGACAGAATGCTATATGAATGTATACCACTGTAGACAAATGTCTCCACTTAACCAGTAGTCTTTTAGAGTTAATTCAAACAAACATTCACAAGAAGCTGCAAGATTTATTGAGCAGCTGAGAGACAGCTGGGGACTTTGTCCTCGGTGTTGTCGGCAGACAACACCGAGGACAAAGTATAAGGAACATCAGGCAACACAGAAAACGAGTAATATAACAATGGCAAACATTAGCAGAATGCAAACATAAAGAAAATAAAGTGTGATGTGTCCTTGTATTATTTTTGTGAATGAGCGCCTCATTAATCATTGTTGTGCTTTCTCCTTGTAGCTGATTGGCTGGAAGGGGTTTAAAAGGAACAAGCTCCACCCACCAGGCAAGCGAGGGAGTTCAGACAAGCATCTGCTTATTCGCATTGTGTTGAGCCTCTCTCCTGCTCCAGTTTTAATAGATGTCATCTTTTGTTCCTGAAAGCTAACTTGTTTGACATTTTGATCTGGTAGGCTTAGACTGTGCTGGGTTTTCCAGTTTTTTGGTTATAGGTTGAGGTATTTAGGTATGGTGAGCCTGAATCATAGTGCCAAGTGCTGACTGCTTTGTGTCGCCTCCCACTCTTTTGTTTATTTTGCCAAGATTCCCAGTATCACTTTGTGATACTTTTGCATTTAACCAAACCTCTCTGTTAAAAATATAATCTGGTCTGGACTCCGTATGTTGTGTGTCCTGTGTGATCACATAAAGACTGTAACATACTGGGGGCTCGTCCGGTACAATAAGAATATCCTGAAAATCTAAATACTACAGATTGTGACATTAACATGATACACCAGGACCCGGGGAAACAGAGATCTAGAAAAATTTACAAACCTGAAATAATATAACTCAATGCAACAATAAATCAAGATTTTGTTGAAAAGGTGATGCATATGTGTTCAAAAGCAGGAACAAATAAAACAAAACAGTTTTGTTTATATAAAAACTAATTGAAAACGGTAACCAGTTTTCTTTTATTTCAAATTTAATCTCTATTTTGTGTTGGCCTTTCACATAAAAACCTCCAAAAATTTGTACTGTGACAAAACATGAAAGTTCAGCTGAGTTGGGTGTAATACATATTTATAAAGTACACAAATATGTAATTCTCTGTCACATTAATCAGAGCCTAGTTAATTCACTAACTAAACGTTTTCAAGTTTCCTCTGCTAATACATTTTACAGTCCACAGCTTGGCCCTTCTAAGTTGCATATTAAAGGTCACTGGAGCATACTGCAGATATCCATTCCAGTTACCTCCATAATTCTAGTAAATGAGCTTTAATTGCTCCTGATGAAGTGGCTATATTTAATATCTTGTGGGGGTAAAGAAAGTTTATCACACATATTCAAACTGTCTTCATAAGGTTTCTGTAATTAAAACACATCAATATCCTAGCAATAAAAATTTGTGTAGATTTTCTTCCTGCTTGTATGGAAATCTGTATTGCTGCCCAAGAAGATCGGTTCTCCACTCTGTATTCTTTCCCTCTATGCCAGGCAATACTTCCAAAACGCAATAAAAATACTGCGGCTGATGATCTCCCTTTATACATAATACAGCACCAATGCGTCGACGTGGTGATAATTATAACTAATTTCAGTGGAAGGCTGCATGGGGAGTGGGTCGTCGTAATTGCAGCTATCATAAATGCTCGCTTTATTACCATTTTAAAGTATTCATGCGCCGCAGAATGTTTCACGACAGAATCACTGGCGTACAGTGTGACTGATCAGAGCAATAAAACCCCGCGTGGAGAATAAAAGCAGCATGATTCTAAAAGATTTGGCTCAGCCATAACGCGTCAGACTTCAGGGAGAGTCTTTGTGAAATGTTGAGAGGTGCGGCACAGACTTTACCTCTTCGCCGTGTGAAGTTGGAACAAGGAGATGTTTGTCTTCTTGGAGTGTTTGTGGCTGCGCTTGGAGAAAAGACAATTACCGGGAAATCAAAGAGAATTTTCAAAGCTTGTTCCTACTCTTTCAAGACGGCTACATTTCCTCTGTATTTTTTTTATCACTTTACCTTTTGTTTTTTAACAGAGCACCCTGAAATCTAAATCAGCTGGGAAAAAAAAAAAAACGTACTGCAGCAGTTTTGGTGACTATAATAAGAGCAATATAATAAATTTTACTCTGTCAAACATGTGAGGTGCAATGCATATTTTCACTGTCACATGCAATTTAAATTGCATAATTTTCAACATTATATGGAAATATTCTTTGCCATCTGATACTAAATCAGACTAAACCTTTCCAGTTTTAGGTCAGTCAGGGTCATTGTCATTACAGTTCACTAAAACTAATGAAATAACAAAAACTGAAACTGAGAAAACATTTTTGTTAACTGGAAGAAATAAAAACAGTAAGTAAAGAGGCAAAACTACAACTAACTAGAACCATGCAAAGTATGAAAAAACTAAAACTGCTATCATCAGTAATAAAAAGTGAAACGAAACAATATTTAACTGATAAAATCAACCAAATACACTCTAAAAACTGACTAAAACTAGCTGAATTATACAGACAAAAAGTCAAAACCTAAAACTATTACAACCCTCGTTTGGATTTACAAAACTATTTATGTTTATTTATTAATTATGAGAGGGATTGTTGTCATCTTTTACTGTTTTATTCCAATTCAGAAGTTCATATAAACAAAGCTGACTTTGCTTTTATTAACTTGGGAAAGCCCAGATAAAGATACCATGGCTTTGCAAGCTGTAGCTTAGTGTTAGCGTTAGGGTCATATAATTGCCGGTGTAGGTTTACCTGTTCAGCAAGAACACCTTCCAAATCATCCAGTTTGAGAGAAATGTGGCGTGCACCATTTGCAGCGAGAAACAAAAATTCATAGTTGCGTGATCAGGCGTTGCGACCGGTTAATGGACAGGGCGACTTGCTCAGCTACAGGTATATACAAAAAACCTATTTGAAATAAATAAACAATCAACACTTAACCTGGCAGGGGGACAAGTAAAGAGCTCTTTCTATTTGAGTATAGATCTGCTGGATGCTGGAAAGCGAAAGTAAAATTAATTTATATACATAGCTGTCAATAACTGCAGGCAAGACGGTCTATGGTGGTTCATAAAAATTCAGTTTGAGAAAACTCTGAGCTCACACTGATATGAACCATTATTAGCCCACATCTGTAAGTCAACAACACTGAGTGTGTCCTATTCAGTGCTTTGGCCTGTGGCATGGCTACCAGATTACTTTTTCCCTCACTTACTTGAAATAAGAATTTACTTGGACTTGAGGTCTCACTGAAAATATTAGTCTTTTGAGCGTGGTTAAAAAAACAAAAGAGATTTTGGTTTTGGTGTTTTTGTATGACTTGAGTTTGAGACATGAACTCAACATATTCCCAAATCACAACCCCTTCGCCCTAATGAGGTGGGAGGTGAGAGTCCCAAACTGACAGGTATGTAAAAGGACTAAACTACAGACTCTGAAGCAGTTTTCAAAAAATGTTTTTTTCAGTCCAAGCTTGTTTTGGTATCTGGTTTTATTTGTCACTTTTCCACACTGACTGACATCAGACCACATTCCAGTGGGATTTCGGATATGCAAAGTTGTTTTCTCGTGTTCCTCCGACATGCTATCCACTCACTCGCAGACACAGACTGATCGACGGATCGAGTGCGGTATCTGGTTCGGTCTGTTGCTCAAGGACGCTTTGACATATGAAGTGGGGAAGCAGGAATCCAACCCTAATCTTCTAACTGCCAGATGGCCGCTCTTCCTCCTGAGCAGCAGCCATCCCAAAAACCGCAAAAAACTCTGAAGGCAGACAAGAAGGCTGTGAGTCAGAGAGGTAAAGTAGAGGCCACGGGCTCAAGGAGCTACAGCAGGGGAGCATTCACCATCTGCACACGCAAGAAAACCTTTTTTTTTTTTAGGGACTGAAGATATTTGGAGGAAAGCAAAGCGGTGAGAGCATGCAGCTGAAGTTGAACTTTTAGGATACTTGAGAAAATGGCAAACGAATGCTTGCACGTCTAAATATGTAAGTGGGTGACTAGAGAAAAGAGAGTGCTTGTAGACCTCAAGAAGAGCAAACTACAAGGGATGTGGAAAGGTTTCTAAAACCCACAGAAAAAGAAGTAAACTGATGCAAAGTGTTGGTTGGTTGTTCAAAGTTTGTTGTGTCAGAAATCTTAGGTAAAATGTGAAGGGAAACGTCAAGGTAGGAAAGGAAACACAACAAGGCATCAGAGTAGGAAACCCAAAGCCTCAAACATAAAGGAAATGAAACCCATGTGTGGAAACTAGGACTCATTAGATGAGCTTCCATCCAAATTTTGTGGATATTTCGTTAATGTCAAAAAAACACAATTTCGCAATTGTGGTGATTTCCATTACCTAATGAAATACGGTTAAAATCGCAGTTAAAAACTTTGTTAAGGGGTGAATAGAGAAGTGATGGGATGATTTCCTGAGCGCTTCAGAAAGGGCACGCTTCGAAACTGGGCTAATTTCGAGGGGTTAAATTACAAAGTCAGATTTCTTCTAAGTCACACTTGACATATATGGAATTTGTATAAAAACTGGATAGAAGTGCACCGACAAATCAGCACTGATTTCTGTAGTTTTGGGAGATCGGTGAAGCCGATCTTATCCACTGATCTTATCTAACTCGCCAAAGGTCTAGAAACCCATTACCTCTACTGTAAATGCCCACATTTCTCAATCCATCAAACCGAACTAGTTAGAAGCAATGTGAAGAAAGAGCACTACTCCCTCTTGAGGAAGGTTCAGATCAGCTCAGTGACAGGCCAGCAAACATTTGGGATCTCAGTCCGGCTGGAAGATTTGTGTTGGAAACAGCATGACCGGGCCCTTCATGTCATTTATGTGCAACAAAAAAAAAAGAAAGAAAGAAAGAAAGTAAATTTTTTTCTGAACATCCTCCAAGAGTGGTGATTAACAATATATACATATGCTAGACATATGCAGAATGAATCATATCTTGTTTTCCAAAGCAATTTCAAAATGCAATTGATATAAAATGTGCTCTAATAAGGAAAGGTAGAAAAAAAAGCAGGTTAATATAATTCAGCTTTATTTTGTATATCCTGTGTCAGAAAAGGACAACAAAGTTCAAGATGATAAAAAGCAACAGATGGTAGTTAGTCATGATAGAAGAAATGCCATTAGTAACTTCGAGATTGAAGTGTAGCCCACTCATTTAGTTTACCACCAGAAAGGTCTCTAGTGGCTCCTAAACACACATGTGTGTGTGTGTAGGTTTGTATCTTTTTTTACTTCTCTGCTGGGGAAAAAACACCATCATCAAATCTGACGCAACCACACCCACACAGCGAGCGTTACAAATGAAGCAGCTGACCGTTAATAAAAGTTACTGTATGGAAATGTTGTTTTCCATCTATTAAGCTCAATTTTGCTGCATCATTTATGGGAGAGTTTCAGATTAAATTGCACATTTATAAGTACGGGGGTTTTTTGGTCCCAAAACATTTGCATCCAGGATATAACACTTTTCAAGACAGTTATTTTCAAAAAATTGCCATAACAACATGCAAATTTTCCTTTAATGCATGTTATTTTAAAGCTACACTGTAAACCAAAAACAGTTTTGTTTTTTGTTTTTTTTAATGTCCAGACCGTTCCATCCTATAGTCAGAAACGTTGGCGATGCCGATTGAAAACTCTGAATTTCTCCCGAAAAGCCACAGCAGCACGTTTCCTCCCGGTGCTGCTGAGGCTTTTCCATTTTAAATGGCTGCATATCGTTCAGACTTGACTTTACCGCTGAGTTTGAACCCGAATGGAAATGTTACAGGTCAGAACTAGCGAGATTGCTGTGGCGGCTTTTACATGAAAGTGACCGGGGTCCCTGTTGAGAACAGACAGATTGCCTTTAGATTCATGCGAAGTTGCGCCTGCATGTGTCCCCGTTGGTCACCACAGAAAACCTGATTTAAAACCAGGTGAGTATCTTTCAAAATCTGTCAGAACGTGTGAACATGTAATGTAGCCGTGCATATAGGAGATCTACGAACTCCATGACAGCAATGTTGAAAAGGTGCTTGTAGTACTTTTCAACGTAGCTCTTCAATGGATGAAGAGCAGGAATCATTGCCACACTGCAAAAGATATCAGTTTCTTTCAATGTTAAGGAAAAAGGTAATCAAAGGTAATGTTTGTGGATACGTCCATGAGAGAAACTTAGCTAAACACAGATACTCTGAACCAGGCTTACAAATGAAGGTAATAAAACCAGAATTACCTTCATTAGCTCCTTCAATGGCTTTGTCAAATAAGAAGAGGCTAAAAACTGTATGATATGGCTAAAATAGAGAGAAAAGCAGTGTTAGCCTCCTAGCGAGGAAGCTAGGCCAGCTAAACAGAAAAAAACATTTCAAGCGTTACTTCTTTGGAGAAAATCCAGAATTTAACCTCTTGCTATTCAACGCAGACGCTCTGTCTGCAGTAATGAAAATTCACTCAGATGAGTACGTTGAATGCTTGAGGTAGCTTCCATTGACTGTAGCATGACTAATTTATCCAGCAAATCTGACCGCTAACCAATGTGCTAAAGCCATGCAGTAGAATATTGAATTATATTCACAGTACCCAATAAATGTTTAAAAAACATTGGCTTAAATCAATCATTCATTGATGTCTTTGTTTGCTTAAGGTTGGGGTGAAATGACAACACTTGTGGATGACAAAAAGGGCCTTATTTTACAAATGTGTATACGTTTTATTGGTATTTTAATTAACAAATTTAGTTTGGTCGGTATATTTTTTAAATGGTAGAAAATAACATTGTTTTCAAACATGTTTCTACCAATAAAAGCAATTGATAAAAGCGATTAAAATGTTTGCAAAATATCTTTGACTCAGACAGTAAATGACACCTTTTTGGAATTAGATATCAGCCTGGTCTTTGACTGGGCCAATCCACTACTAAATAGGCATTGATGCAAACGGTTCCAGTGTATTTTAAGCTACACTTCAAATTGAATCTAATCACATTTTGAGATATCAAAATGCAGAGCATGCCACACTTTTCAGACTGTAAAATAAAAAAAAATTATATTTCTTGCATTATATCAAAGTGAAGTTTGTGGTTACAACATGACATAATGTTGCAAAGCTCAAGAAGTCTGAATCATTTTATAAATCACTGCATTTTCCTTGATGCAACATAGCAGTTTTGGGACAATATAAAATTACCTGAGATATGTAACCAAGTTGATCATAGTGCAAACAAAGCACCAAGGTCTTGTAGCCTTTCGGTACCTTAAAAAGGACAGCCTGTTTCTCTTTTCTAGCCCCAATTGTCGCTTAGTGAACACGAGCGCACAAGGGCTACCAATCTCGAGATTATTCACATTACTAAATCAAAGGGAAATCAACACAAAGTGCCGTAATATGCGGTTTGATGAAAGGAAGCAAAGAAGTGACCCCTATCATGTGCCGTCGGGGTTTACGGCGCTGTCTTCACTCTGACAGTGAACAGAATTAAAAATGAATCAATCAAGGAGACATTCAAACAGCCGCCGCTCTGATCTAGAGCGTAATTTGGAGGTTATCTGTCCTGCCGAAGTTTTAAACATCGCCGAACGCTTTATGCCTCGAAAATCACCGGGAGGGAGAAATAACGAGACGAGGCAATTTAGGGGATCACAGGGAGCCAGAAAACGTCTCATTAGGTTGTTCTGAAAGCGCCGGTGTGATAAACACAGTTGTTGGAAGCTCACCGCAAGTGCTAATAATTTACCGGGCCTCGACTTATTCTTCCGTATTCAGCTGGACCCAAGTTTATACTTATATACACATCCAGGTAATCTCAGCTGCACAGGGCACATGATGTGAATAAGACGTACCCGAATGACCACAAAGTAAGACAGCCCAAGACAAAGATGGAGTCGGCCTGCGGTGTGAATAATTTAACCATTTTTTAAAAATTTCATTTAAAAAAAAAAATATAATAATAAAAAAATGCGATGAGGACCGACAGGGTGGATTAGTAATCACTGATGAAGTTCCTGCGCTCGCTAAGTGCTGCTTGGTGATTTGATTAATTGGTAATTTTCTGCACTGAGGGCCACATCATCAACCACAGCAGGTCCATCAGTGGAACATAAAAAGACCTTGTCCTCCAGTGGAACTTAATAAACCGGGGCTTAAGTGCTGCTTTTTTTTTTTGTATCAGCCGCTTTCTCGTTGAGTTTTCAAATGAATTCAGAACATGAGCTTAATTGAGCCTGATGCTAAACAGCCCAATTCAGCTTTCCCGGAACTTTTGTTTGTCTGGATCGCTAAAGCACGTAGGAACCACAGCAGTTTTGTTGAGCGGGCGATTTTATTTCTAACTCATATGCCAAAGTGCTGTACATGAATTTCAGTTCTTTAAAAGAAATGAGCTTCAAGTTCCTTTCAGTTTAGTTTTTAGTGACTTATTCTCTTTTATATACAGCAAGTCCCATTGACCCTTCATATACAGTAAATATGTACAATGAAATGCAACTCCTATTCTGTTGTTTGGGGGGGGGAAGCTTTTAATTCCTCTTGAACTACCTAAACATAGTATATACAGTAATTGCATGGAAGGAAAATGATAACACGCCTCTTTATGACACCAGTCACAGAAATAAGTGTGATTTGAATTACTAAGCTTCACCCAGTTTACTTTCTAAATTATTTATATTGAAATTCTCATTGAACAAACAGTGGAGGAAATAGCAAACCAACCAATATCGACTAGGCCCGTCATGCTAACAGGCCTCGTCTAATCTTCCTCAGGAAAACAGTAATTCTCTATGAAATAGTCATGATAGTCACGGTTTCCTCTGTAAACTCAGACATTTTTATTGTTTTTAGGGGTTTGCATCAAATAAACAGAATATGGGAAATGAATTCAGAAATAAGTCTTATTCTAACAGCCCTTCATAGTCCTTTGTCTGTATTACATTTCTTTCATTGTTCTTTTTTTCCACCAACTTAAAAGTGAACGCTTCGGCAAATACTGAATCATTGTTCATTTCCGGGAGACCGCGCCACAAAAATATTTGTGAAAAATAGAGAGGCAGCTACTCCACTTGCTGCTGGTATATGCCTACTTTATTTTGTGCCCTTCAATTAGCCCAAGAAAACAGCACACTTACCTGAAGAAACACTTAAAACATGCCGGCTTTATATAACTCCTAATAGTCGCCTTCCATTAATACAGAAATAAACACATCTGTTTGAGGGAAAGACCGGTCCGACCGACGACAATGTGGCACTCAAATATGACGAGTCACTTCTGACTCAGACAGAATAATTACTGCTCTTTTAGAGTGAAATGATTGAAATTAGCGCTATCTCCCATTTCGCTGCCGTCCCTTTTTGTTACATATGACAGAGGAGTAAAAGAGAAAACAAAAAACATTCTCGGTATCAACCAAAGCGCAGCTCGAGTCGCCACATCAAACGAGGTCACAAACTTCCCCCTCGGATTCTAATGGCCGTTATTGATGTCTTTAATAAGTTTTACCCTCTCTCTCTGTCTCTCTCTCTCTCGCGCTCTCACAGCCGAGTATTAATGGACGGCGTGATTCCGGGCGGGGCCTGGCGGTGCCACGATAAACTCAACAGCCGAAAAACGAGGGGGAAAGGACGGAGAGAGAGAGGGAGAGGGAGCGCGCGAGACGGACAGAGATTGAAAGAATGTGGAAACGATCCCAAGAGTTCTATCATACTAATCCCTTTGGCCATGAGCTGTGAGTCAATTATTCTTCATTTGTCTTTTATCCTGGCACTGCTGTGTCTGAGAATGAAGCTCCTCTGAGGACTGTCAGGCACTTATTGATGCCGTCTGGCCTGAAGGGCTCGCACTATTCTGGAGACAGAATCAGAGAGGTGCAGGGTCCAAGAGTGTAATTGTGTCAGGAATAAGGGGTTGATCACGGAATGGATTCCTTTCTCGGCTGCACGAAGCTACGTCTGGAAGCTAATGTATGCTAGGCGGAGTTTGAAAGAGCTCAAATGAGTTTGGTAAAGTTTGAATCTGCTACTCGAGGAACAGCCTAGTGTAACCAGTATCCCAGACTCTTTGTTGCTTTTTACCATGTAAATTGTGAAAAAGTTTCATGTATTTTGCGTTTTGTTCAGCTGGACCATAACCAGGTTTTAACTAAAGCTTCAAAAATGTGGTGAGATTACACAAACCCAGTATTTATACAGTTCATCTTCTTGAAACTTCATGAATTGACAGAAAATTGAACATTTTATTGGTGAAGCGATATGGCAATGAATAAGCTGATGTTTAGTTCTGTATCTTTGGCTTATTTTTGTGTGCGTTTGAATGACTGTGATAGCACTTCTGAACTGAATTATAGAGAAATTAAACTGCCATCTTTGTTTTGAAAGCAGAATTTAATTTCTTTGTTCTCAACACTTGCTATAGTTCCACTCAGATCTTCTGCTCTCTTTCAAATATTCCCTGTTGTCTCTCAAATCTTTGTGCTCACGCTCAGATTTTCTCCTCACACGCAAAGCTTCTCTCCGCATGGATTAACTCTGCTCTCGCATACATCTCTTTTCGCTTGCAAATTCTTTTCTGCTCTCTCTCAAAACAAAAAAGTACCGTCGCCTGGCAACGTTCCAGCCAATAGAATGAAAGTGTTATACTGGGCTGTGGGAGCTTCGAGGGTCTATCTATATTGACGTGATTTTGTTGTGTTTTCTTAATTTTATTAAAGATTTCAGCTGTTCAACAGTCTGTCTCCACATGAGGGTCGTGTGCAAATACAAAATATCATTTTCCTGTTAATTTTTACCGTCTCTGCAGTGTTTCTCTTGAATAAAACGTCGTTTCTGTTTAAGGAAATCGGCTCACGAAATCTTGAATCATATGAATTAAAAATATTTATGCTGTTTCTTCCAGTGCAAAAAAACCCCAAAAAAACTTTAGGTTTTGATGGTATATATTTAATCTGTTAGCTGAATTTTTTACACTTCAAGTGAAGCTGAATGCAGACTCAAATTCATAGTAATGGGAGAAGGATGCTGGATCAATGTTGGGTTCCCATACAAATTGCAAAACTGTCAGCAAGAGCTGAAGTGCATGTACAGATGCAGAGCAATGACCTTGAGGGGAAAAATTTTGTTGCTCTTTTCTGCATTAAATATCCAAAGTTTGCCCCTGAAAAACTCCAAATGGAGCAACTTACACTAACCATCGGTTGAGCTGCACAAAATATGTCGGTTTTCACAAGTGGAGCTTCTCAAGAAAAGGAGCCCAGTTGCCTCCTGCTTAAGCACTAAGGATTTACTCTTCCACCGATGTAAACATGTAAAAAAGAATTTGATATTTTCTGCAAACCAAGCAATAATTATGTTTTCTAAAAACAAATCTGAGTGACTACTTCGTCAGAGTGACGAAGGTGAATAGCTATGCAGTGGAGATCGGCAGTGTTTTCAGCTTTCGCTTGTAATGGCTTGAATACGAATTGGACCCATAACGCCGACAAACCAAATGAATTTATTTAGAAGAAAGAGAACATGCTAAGTGATCGGCAGCTTCTCTTTTGATCCGCTTCCTGGTTAAACAAAACCCCAGTGATCAGTCGCCCCCTCTCTCTTTGGTGTTGCTGCACATGAGACAAATCTCAGTTCATGACCAGCAGTTTGCTTGTTGAAAACAAAATGCACAGTAGAATTCTCTCTCGTTTCTTTCACACATTTGTCTGACCAAAAAATGTGGCTGGATCGTGGTACTGCTTTGCTACAAAAGCTGTTATTGTTACCCATCTTAACATGACTGGAACCCAGCGTTTTGACTTCGCGCTTGTCCACGGTGTGCAAAATGAGCGGACAAAGTAAGCACGGGGCCATGAGCGGTTTGGATTTTAACAGGACATATTTTCGGCTCGGCAGCCTGCTGCCACAGGTGGATGTGCCTCTACAGAGTCTGTGTGGAGCACCTGCACAAAAACAAAACATGCCTCAGGCTTCACTCACACGCCATGCAAGACTCGAGCAAAGCAGTGGGAGCAACTTTGCTTTGTGCAAATACATCTCTGCATGTGGAGTGCCCTGGGACTGAACTGCTGATCCAAGGATTCAGCCAGCAGGATGAAATGCTGGTATTTTACCTTCCGGGAAGGCTGGGACATGTGTAAGCTAAACATACGGAGCCTACAGAGAGTATCTGTAAACTCTTGGAAGATTTTTTTTTTCACATTTTGTCACAATCACCGGCATCAGTTTATTCTATTGTGAGGTTTCTTCTTTTTTTTTGGTGCACGTAACTCTTAGTTGTGCACTGTACGAATATGTCTTTTGGGGAACAATGACATTATTATTTTTTTTTAATTATAAGAAGTTCCGTGTTATGGTGTGGCACCAGCTATTTATGGCACATGGTAAAAATACAAAAAGGTTAGATTACTGCTGAGTTTAGATCGGACCTAAAAGTTCCAGCAAGTTCCAAGCCCGATACAACCCAACTAATTAACTCTAATTAGAGGCCGGGGTCAAAGTAACCAGACATATAATGCTAAACTGCTGCCATTCTAAAATAGACAGACAGACAGAGCTAGCGAGAAGAATAGTGACATAGCTAACCATCAAGATAGATAGAGATATAGCCAGTTAGTGAGGTGGACAGAGATATACCAGCTAGGAAGATAGATAAAATAGATAGCTAGCTAGCCAGATGGATAGATACATAGATTTTATTACAGATTTATAATCCAAATCACATAAAAGAACAATCAATAATAAAAGATTAAGAGCACATGAAAAGAGGCCTCAACTTTCAGTAGGCAGTCATACTAATGTTCCCAAAATATAGATGTATATTTTACTGTACTATGTGTAATGTTGGTCAATAACAGAATGACTTTACTATTAGACTTGTTTGGTCAGCAAATAAATTTATATATATGATTTCTTAAAACAGCTCACTGGCACTGGTCCATCTGGGCTTTTTTTTTTTTTTTTAACAAAAGTACTTAGAATACTTCCAGTCCTCTGACTTTGTGCTTTGCTGACGTAGCAGAGTAACTACAGCCGTTTTTCATCTTGTGTTTAACATCTCCCAGTTCCGTTTTGTCACTTTTGTTGCTTCCTGTAACTGGAGGGTCTTTTCTGGAGTGTGTGATTGATAGGAGCAGAGCAGGGCGCAGCCTGGTGCGCATTAGTTGTGCAGTGCGCTGCGCTTGTTACAGTCTAATTACCTCCTTCCCACTCCTGAATAGTGCAGTCATCAGGCAACGTCTAAAGGCAATTGGTTGCAGTCAGAGAAGGGTGGGCTGGAGACTTTTGCACACTGTGATCATGTATAATTTTCTTTCTACTTCATAATTGTCTACCACTTAGTGTTGGTCTTTCACATTACGTTCCAATGAAACACATATTTATGTTTGTGGTTGCAACATGACAAGATATGGAAAAGTTTAAAGGGAGTGAATACTTTTGCAGAACAAAGCTGGTGTCAGTGGGTGGCACAATCTGCCAGCCATGGCCTGGAGGTTTAGAACGAGTTTTGTCCCAGCCTAGAATTGTTTCTGCTACATGTTCAGCTATGATAGATGTATTGAACCAGCATGTGAACTGTGGAGCTTCTAAGATCCACACTGGGTGACGTGTAGGTCTTCAGTAGCCCTCCCTCCACCCTTGTGTGTGTGCTCGTCAAATCCTACATGCATTTGACAACACACGAGCAGACGTGAAGCTAAAAAGAAGCTATGCTGACAGACAACCAACAAAGTGATTGGAGGAAGGCAACAAAAAAAAAATTTGAGTCAAAGAGGTACCCCACTATGAATATCTCTTTGATGCCACAGTACATCCTGAGATGAGAAGCCCGGCTTTTCAGCAGCGTTTTGACAGAAATATAGATGAAAAGTCTCCATCTTTTGAAATCGATACAAGTGTATGTTTTTGACGACAATTAGAAGCTATAGAGAGAATGTCGGGGAACCAGACAGGGCCCCAGGCTTCAAATGTTGGCACTGAGAACCCGGTGAGTACATCACCACATCTACCTAATGCCTTATTTTGACGTCAGCTGCAAACTTGTTAATTGCTCCGAATGTACATCTGTGATGCTTCAAATCCGATGTCTGTCCACAGACGGAGGAGCAATGCTGACCGACAACGAAGTTACCCAGCTACAGGAACAAGATGGATTATTTACTTTGACCTTAGAGGGAAAAACTGCTGATCAACACTCAACAGCAGTGGAGCAAGAAAATACCTATGGGGTATCCAGGCTGGGGCAGTTACCCACTCAAGCTAAATGTTAGTTGGCTAACAAGTAACTGGCGCCACGTTTGGAGCACAACATCCATATGTTGCTGGGATCAGGCACAGATGGCATCCGGAGTTGTCTTTGCGAATAGAAAAAGGTTTTATTTACCTTAACACAAAATCTCAGCCTGTCACACTCGGTGCCTAACGCTCCTCAGTAGAACGAAAACACTGCACTGCTTTGCAGAACGGCACGTTAGAGGAACACACGTAAAAGTCACATTCAGTGACAAATAGGAAATATGAGTACCAAAGGTCACGGTAGGAGACAGACACCAAACCAAGTTCTGGAGGAATTAACAAACTACAATTAAGAATGAACTTATTATAATAAACAGACAAATTGGGTGGATTGGGTGGGGTACCTGTGAACTATAATACACATAAATAAATAAATAAACTAGTAAACTCGGTGTCTCTCACACATAGTTTCCAAAGAATTTACTAAAGATGGCAAATATTTTCTCACTGCACATAAATGTACTCTATATATACGATCTGTTACTGCTGCCACCAACTGCTTTGGAGGGGAACTGCTGGTGAGTTACCGCCCCATGGGAACAACCACTCACATGACGGGCGTGGCCACCCCATACCCCTGCTTGTCAAGAGGCTGGAGCAAATAATTTAAAGGGGCAGTATTATAGCCAGCAACAATTAGCAAACACCTGAGGGAACTGTGCATCAGATGATCTCATTCTACATACTACCTCACAGTGAAACGCTGGCAAAAATGTTGTTAGGGGGTTAATAGAGGAGCCATGTTGTGATGACTTTCTGAAGCTGGAGTTTAGAGAGAGCAGGAGTTTTTAAAGAGACACAGGCCCAACTTCAAGGTGTAAGTTACAAAGTCAAATTTCTTTCAAGTAATTTGAAATTTAAAGCATTTTCATAACAGCTGAAGTCGACATAACTACTTGCTTGTGCTCTAAAATGGCACTATGTGCCTGGAAAATACAAAATACCGCCCCTTTAACACCATAATTCTTTATCTGTTTTTTTGGCTCTAGTGGCCTTTATTTGAAAGTAGTTTAACAGGAAACAGAGTAATCAGAGAGGGGAAGACATGCGGCAAACGTCGCCAGGCCGGGAATCAAACCGCCACGAGGACTAAGACCTCAATATGTGGGTGGTGCTTTGCCCCTGTGCTACCACAGCAGCCCAAATGCTTTATCTTTTGACAAAACTTGTTATTCATACCTTCTTATTTTCCTGTGCATCCTCTCTAGAAGAGCCCTTGTGTTCTGAAAGCCGTCCTGTGGGAAGATGTGTGTTACTATTACCGTTAAAAGGTGTTTTTCAAAGGTGGTGCCAACAGCAGTTGAAACTGGAGGCAAATTTTGCAGGTTTTTAGCTTCGTATGAAGACTTTCTTCACAAAATGACACCAAATGTCATATCCTCTCATGTTTCCATGCCAACAGCCGAACTACTCCATCAAGCCCCAGTGCACCGGAGAGTTTTTTCCCCCCCAACTGTTCCTCTTTGGAGGTAGCCAGCTACTTCACAAGCTAGTATGGCTTCAAATGACTCATGACTGAAGAAGGCATCAGGCAAGATGTCACTATGACCGATATCATTTCATATCAAGTCTTTGAAAGTTGTTTTTTAACAAGTGGATACCCAGATACTTCTGACTCATGTAGAATTACGGAAGCGTAAAAGGACTCACTGGTATAATTTCTCAGTCGATCACAGTATTTCTCACTAAGGAGAATGCTGTCTTCTGAAGCACTATTTGGTACATTTATTCCTCTTATAATTTTTTTTTCACATGTTCCAAATTCAAATCCTCTTTTTAAAACCTGTTTACTTGCAGTGAGATACTAACACAAAGTCCTTATAAACTGAAGTCTGCCTTGCAGAGAACTGTGAAGTTGTAACTTGAGCAAGCAATCCTTTTTTGTCATAAACCTCCAGATATGAAGTTAATTTCTACAGAAAAAAGAAAGCCAAACATCAACATATAAATAAATTTTTGTGTGGATTTGTAGCACTCATTCAATATGTTGTGCTTTTATTCTCTCAGATGAGACATTTTGTCTTCATGGGGCGTCTCCTCTAAAAGGTCTATGATTGGATATTGTCATTATTTTAGTCACCTCTACAACTTTTCCTGCCGTTTTTCAAGATTTTGACTTGAAATATTCTTCTTACTCCTCTGTAGCCACTCCTTCTGTTCTGTGGCGCCTCCTTGTTTCATTTTTCACAATCTCCCACATTGGCATTGGCATGTTTTCTTTTCAATTAACAGTTATCTTGTATATTTACAGTCAAGATTATATAAAGCAATCCAGACAAAATGTATGTTCATATTTCACCTGTTGAATAACAAACTGAACATGAATTGAAATGGAATGCCTGTAATTAACTTTGAGTCTGTCTGGATTAAATTGACGACATATTTCTGTGTATAAGATGGATTTTCTTTCTTCTCTCTCTCTCTCTTTGAACTGGAGCTTATTTATGTGTAGGCTTAAACTTAATGTGCAGACAAAACTAAATTGACTGGGACCACCGTGACATGCTGTAGTTTCTTATAAAACAGTAAAACAATGTGGAAGTGAATTTGGAAAAAAAAAAAGTGCTTTTTGTTACCAAACAAGACGGAAAGGTGGAATTGTGACATTTCAAATGGAAAAGCAGAAATAAAGACATGATGACAATATTTTTCTCTCTACGCTTTTTCTCTCTGTAGCCTCCACTACAACTGGAATATTCTGGAACGAGGTAACGGCATCATTAGGAGACTTCTGCTGACAGTTTTGGACATCCCCCCCAGTGAGGAGTTAGCAACACTGAATGTAACCTGTCTAATTTTCAATACTTTTTGGCATTAGGATGTGGAATTAGGCAGCCCAGAGGGCTTCACCATGGATCGGCCAAACTTTGGATTATTTTACACTCATTACACATTCTTTTGAACACAGGTAGGGATTTTTTCCTGTTTTTGAGAAAAAAATAAAAATGGAAACTTTTAGCTCTCTCATAAATATGCCATGTCTCAGTATTGGTCTTTTCTTGTGAGTTGGATGTGTTGTACGTTAAATCAGTTCAAACTTCTTTTGTTTTATGTCAGTTAAAATTTATTATTAATAAATAAATCTGACATATTCTTTCATTATTGTGTCACTCAGAAATCATTTTTTGTAATTTAACTTAATACATTAAAAAAGTAAAGAAAATAAGGGTATGTAAACTTCTGGTTTCGACTGTGCTTAAAAAACTATTTATGGAAATTCTGTTAATATCGATGTGTTTAATGCACCAGAAGGTGCCGGGAGGCGTTTCACTTTCTAAAAATGAGCGACCCTTTAACAAGCGATACCAACTTTCCACTTTCAGAACAGGGACGTTTAAAACAGATTCAAACTCCACGAGTGTCTTTTTTTTCTTTCTTTCTACACATTTAATAAGTGGGCAGCCGAAACTCCAGACAGCAGACTTTTGCTTTAGTGAGTTAAAAAAAATAATACTTTTTGCTCTACTGTTTTCCTCCGTGTTGCATTCCTTAATGAAGTATTGATTTCTCTGGGATTCAGAGGAATACCCCTCAGTCGGGTCGGGAGCTCGCTCCGAGGTAAATCTTTGCTTTTGTTGGGTTTTTACGTGTGACCCTGTTCTCCAATGTATTAAAAAAAAAAAAAAAAAAAAAAAAAAAAAAAAAGAAGTAAGCGCCCAGACAGGTATTATTTATTATGTAAGGAATCTCACATTTCTTGATCAATAAGTTAAAAAGCTCTCCGTTCACAAACTCTACCTTATCCATCATGCGGTGCCCTGTTGTTTGGTTTGTACTGCTACAGTAAAAAAAAAAAAAGTCCAGTGGCTACGGGGAACGATTTTATGCTGCATAATTAAAATTCTGGAACCTGTGCAACCAACAATGGGTTCCCAAGAGGTAATGTCAGTCTCCCACAATTGCAGCATGTGATAACACTCAACCAATTAGTCTCTCTAAACTCTGCCATTGTCTGTCCTCCTCAGAGTCTACCCAGCGGTTCTGGATGTTCTTTTCACACCTTTATATAAGATGATAAGCGGAAAAAGGGGCTTTTTTTTCTTCACACGAACTGAAATGCAACGCAGCTTCCCACCAGTACTCCCCTCTAATTACGGTAAGAATAGTAATGAATTGAAACTGAGTAACGATTAATTGGTTTCAAAAAGGCAAATTCAGGGTTAAGCATAGCAGCGTATTTAAAGCAGGCCGGTCAATTAGGCAGTTAGTTAAGCACGACCCGTGTGACATTGTGTTACGGATTATTAGAGGTTTGTGCTGAAGGGTCGAAAATCTATTTACTATAAACAATATTCAACCTCCTGGGTGTTTTTATCTTTTTATTTATTTCACAAATTGACAAATTTGGCTGTTTAACGTTAAAAAAAAATCCCTTCATTGTTAAAGTGAGAACTGATTTCTACAAAAATAAAGACAATTTAGATAAAAAAATATGGAACATAATTTTAAGAGTGATTGCAGGAATATTCACCCTGCTTAAATTGATCTAATTTAACAGAGGTCCAGCCAATCGGTGGTTTCAGAATGAGTGGAATGGAGAAAATCCCTGTCTCAACTTCATAAACCAGATCAGGGGTTTTGAAGTTGCTTTTTAGTGGCTCACTTAATATATTATACAATAAAATGCTGCCCTGTTATTCTTTTGTCCCACAACACCTCACACAGGCAGTGATTGTAGACTTGAGGGATTGTAGCATACATGTCTGGAAGTTAGTTTGCATTCCTGGCTACCAGTACAGCATGAAGACTAAAGAACACTCCAAGCAAATTAGAGAGAAAAGTTATGGAACCTTATCAGTCAGGGGATGGATATCAAAAACATTCCTAAGGTCCTGAAGTTAAATCCGTCATCAAGACATGGAAGAAATGTGTAAATCTGCCTAAATCCTGCACCGTCACACACTGAGTGACAGTGCAGGAAGGAGACTTGTGAGAGAGGACTACAGGTTACCATGACTACACTCAACTTTCAGCAGCTGAGATGGGAGAGACTCCAGACAACTGTTGCCCTCGTTGATCTCACTAGTCAGAGCAATGAGAAAGCCACTGTTGAAGTAAACTCAGATCAAGGCTGGACGGGAGTTTGCCAAAAGACTCCCTGATCAAGCCAAGTGACAGGAAGTTCTTTAGTTGGACAAGACTAAAATGGAGCTTTTGGCCATTAGACAAGATACAATGTTTGGCGAAGAACAAACACCACAAGCACACCAGGTTCTTCGTAGTAGGCCTTGGAAGGGTGGTAAAAGTAGAACGTAAAATGAAAGCAGCAAAATGTTTTTAAGGAAATCTTGCAGGACAATTTATGCAAGAGAACAACATCTTTATTTTCCATCAAGACAACGACCCGAAGCATCCAGGTAAAGCCGCAGAAATGGCTCGAAGAAAACAAGATGGATGTTTTACAGTGGGCCAGACCTCAACGCCACAGAAAATGTGTGGCTGGACTTTACAAAATGCAGTTCACAGCTCATCCCCGTCCAGTCTGACAGACCTTAAACAGGTTTTCAAGAAAGAATGGAGGAAAATTGTCTAGGTGCACTATCCATCCAGACTCTGGGCTGCCTGTCTTCAGCAGTGGTGGGGTACAGCCTGGTCAGGTCGCAGGTCCATCATAGGGCAATATATTTTAAATAGCCTGTTCTTGTATAGCCCCCTTGTCAAGGCCTTGAACTCCAAAGTGCTTTACACAACAATCTCTCATTCTTACACACATTCGCACACTGAAGCTACTGACTTGTCCTTGGGGCAGACAGACAGAAGTGAGGTTGCTATTTAATTGGGACCACTGGGCCTTCTGACCACCAACACACAGGACAAACAACCATGCTCATACTGAACGGCAATTTTTGGAGGCCGATGTCTCCAGAGAGAAGTCGACACAGGCATGGGAAGAACATATTAACTCCGTGCAGAAAGGCTGCAGGCAGGAAGGACTTGAACCCAAAGCTTTCCTGCTTCAAGGCAATAGTTCTACCAGCTGAACCACTGTGCAGGACAAGGATCGTACAGAAACGTACTTTTTACCCTCCCTAATACAAATTTCTTTCCACTTTCTGGAGAGTCAGAGCAAACATAAGTTTTCCTAATATTTTGATTTGGACTACAACATGCATACTTCCAATAAATTAGCATGTATAGAAATGAAAGGTATAAGGTAATTTGCTTTACCTTAGACACACAGCTAGTATATGGACTTTGGAACTAAACTGTATATTTTAAAGGAGATAACATAGTTCTGTCAACCTCAAGTTGCTCGACCGCATTCTGTTCGTTCATTGGTTTAATCTTATTTTTTGGAATATTGTGTTAAAGGGGCTGTATTATGTGCTTTCCAGCCACATAAAGCCATTTTATAGCGGAATCAGATGACTGTTACGTTCAGATATCATGAAAAATGCTGTTGACATCAATTATGATTTAAATTCTTTTGACTTTGTAATTTAACACCTTGAAATTGGGCATCTGTCCGTTTAAGAAACTCCTGTTCTTTCTGAAATGCCGCCTTCATGAAGTCATCACAACACGGCTCTTCTATAAACAGTATCAGTAACGTTTATATCAGTGTTTCACTGAGACGTAACTCCTATAAGGAGCCCAGCAGATGCGCAATTCCACCAGTTGTTTGCTAATTGCTGCTGGCTAGTCTGAAGGAGCTGAGTGGGGGGGAGTCGCCTCACAAACATTCATCCTCAAAAGCAGCTTTAGGTCCACTCAGGTGTTTTGCACCGCTGAATGGTTGCCATGGGAGATTGAAGGATTTCTCAAACATGCATAAAAGAATCAAAGCAACTCTCCAGGTTTGTTTTTGATAAAGGAATCACACTATCACATGATGCGAAGCTTAAAAAAATTAGATTTTACATAACACCGCCCCTTTAAGATGATAGCCATGTGCTTAATCAATGTAATCCTGGACAGAGGCGTTGATAACATACGATTTGGCATTTTCCTAAATGTGCCAGTTTGCAAGAATTGTGAGCAAAAAAAAAAACAAAAAAAAATGGCAAAAGAAAGGAAACACAAGGGCTGTGAATATGCTAGTGTGTTAGCCACCCTTATGTCCAGTATCAATTCAAAATGCAGCTGGCTGGAAAGATGTGAGAGCCACACTGCCTGCTTTCTGGGCTTCATCTCACTCGAGTACATCTGCAGTCACACACACCTCCAAGCGCTGGAACGCAATTCATAATGAGAAAAAGATTAAATTGGACTTATGGAGGAGGCAGCGGCGTTTCCAGCCAAGTGTGTCTCTTAGAAATGCATCAACACTCATTACATTGTGCTTAATGGGCTTCAGAGAAATTTGTCCCTTTGCCATTTGGTCACAGCTAAGGGAAAGCGGTCATAATAGATACAAATTAAGTCATGAGAAAAGCTGGACTCGCAAACTGAAAAACACACACACAGACACGCCACCACACACACACACGGCCTGGGATTTTGCTTCCGGACAACTGTGCAGTTCCTCGTCCATCATCCGCAGTTTGATGAAAATGTGGCTGTTACATGATTCAGTGGAAATAGCAATAAGTAATAATTAAAAACGGTTGTCTCCCAGTTAGATTGAACCCTTTTTGAAAATGCTGGCTGGAACTCTTTGCAGCGCTGATGTTCCAGACATATGTGACCGAAATGCGGCAAGCCAAGACTCGGGACACCGAGGCAGCGTGAGCCGGTTCTGTGTTGCTGTTGGATTCAAACTTATGTTTAGCAAAGTCAACTTTTAATCGCCAGGAATAAAAGGGGAGAGAAGAAAAAGAAAAAAAAGACTTCAGTTCTGCACAAAGACTTCTATTCAAGCTGCTCTACTTAACCCCATTCTGAGTTAAGGATTAAACTCAATTTAGAAGCAATCCAATGAAGCCAAAAAGTGACTAAAGCTGGTCAGAGAATCTAATGAACAAAACTGTAATCATCTACTTTTCCATCTGGCCGTTCGGCCTCCTGTGCCAGGAGAGAACACTCTGCTGTGCGTCGCCTCAGCGCGGCCAAACACTCATATGCTTCTGTAACGAGGGCAACTGAGGTTTGGGCCGTCTTAACAAGATGATCTGCAGCCTTCAGCTGGATTCAAGCTAGCTGCAATGCCTTGGCTAAGTGTTTATATTCCTGGAACTTTTATAAATAGGCCAATGCTTTCAACACTAGTTTCTATGGATTTTATTGGGATTTGGTGTAATAAAGCAACACAGTCAAGTCTTTTGTTGCCTCCGACAGGTTTTTGTTGAATACAGTCCTGTATTAATATCTTCAAATCAACTCTGACCAAACTAATTTCCCTTTGGGCCACATCAAGATGATGAATGTTCTCAAAGGGCATTTGAAGCAGAAAGTATTGATAAAACCCATTAACAAATTGCTAAAACATGAATAAATAGTTGCCTCTACATTCGATGAGTACTACTTAAAATGTAATACTGTTGAACATCTTGCCACATTTATAAGTTCCTCCAGGATTTAATTGTTCATTTATTTATTTATTTATTTGGTGTTCATTTTTAAATATTTGTGAAGAATTTTGCAAAATCTGTGCTTATGTATGGCGGCAAGTGTGACTTTTTGTTGCTCGAAATATCGATCATGGACTACAACTTAACATCAAGTAAGGCTGAGGCAGCGGTGTCTTAAAAGAAATACTGCCACCTGCAGGTGGGAGGTAGCAGTCACTTACACCCAATGTTTTACACCATTTCTGCTGAAAATGTGCAGTAAACTCAGTTTTCTTACAAAAAAAAAGTTGAGATCTGTTGATTTTGCGTAAATATTCGTAAAAATAAGTCTATAAAATTAGTCATAAAAAGTTACGGCGAGATGGATTTGAGCCTTGAGGAAGTCATCATAACATTAATAACATTTTTACCAGTCTTTCACTGAGAAGTAGCTGATATAAAATAGGTTGTATTTCATGTTTTGATGAGTATTTGTGTCGCATCATTGAGAAACCAAAAAGCATTAAGTCTGATCAGCGAAGCTCAAACATTTTTTTTTCCTCTAAACGTTCACTCTTTAGCCTTAAAATATTTTCCTAAATCTCTATCAGGGGTACCAGGAAACGTCAGGGCTACTGTGCAGTCACAAAGTGCTGCAGTCTCCCTGAACAGACAACTTGTCCCACCGCGGCTCTCGTGGATTCTGCCTGAGGTGATGGCCTTGCCTCCGAATTCCCCAGATCCCTATCAAAGCAATGGGCTGGAAAAAGTTAAATTCACCGAGGCCCGACCGGACAACTCAGGAGATGCCCCAGGAGGCATGCGTCCACGTCTGCCAGCGATGATTACGTAAAGTGTATATAACCTACATAACACTAGATCGGAAGCTTTTAACACTGTGGAATCTCTTGCTAGATTCGATTAAAGTTAATAACCAGAAGAATGTATATTTAAAGCGGTATAGAGTGCCAAAATGGGTTAAGTTAGATGGAAATAGTAAGGGCTGAGAAGACTTTCCTCCACGTTACTTTCAGAGCCTATTGTTCAGATGAAGTCCCAATGCAGATGCAGCAGAAGCAGCGCTTGTCACTGTTTGAACTACTTTTATAGTGGAGGAGCTGTGCAGGTCTCCGAAGCTTTGGAAGAGGAAAATCCCTGATGACCGAAAACAGAGGTGAGCGAGAAACTCATTGTTCATTGTCCTTCTGCAATATTTTTATTCAGGGTAGCTTCAGGTGTAGGTGTTGCATCAGATCTGGCTTAAACTTTTGTTGGCTACGCTTTACTGTTTTCAACCGAGAGAGCAATAACTGCAATGTGTTGGGAATCAACATTTTCATCAGTGTGACTTATGTGATTATTAATAATGAATTATCCCATAAATAACATCTTTAACTACTGGTGTGGCTACCAGTGGAGAAGGCACCAAGAATGATAAAAGACTAACAAACTGTAATGACATGAAATTAAATTATGGAAAATAACTTAAAAATTAATTAACTAACTAAACAAGACAGACAAGTAAGAAAGGTTATCATGAACCATAAGCTACGTAGGAATGCCACCGCTCAGTAAGACACATGAGGATGAAGAGGGGGCACAGAAAGTGGATGGATGGACATGGGCCACGTCAAGTCCTGTTTCTGGTTCTCCTCTGCATCCCTAGAACCAGAATCAAACATGGAGAAGCAGCATTCAGCTTCTATGCACCACAAATCTGGAACAAACATCCATAAAACTACAAAACAGCTGAAACACTGAATTCCTTTGTTACCAAATAGATTATTTAAATATTTCAAGAGGAAGAAGTATTGCTAGTATACTAGTATGCCATAAGCATCATACTTTATTTTTGTCTCGTCATTTGGTCACTGAGACAGACTGTCCGGTGGGCTAACGGCGATTGGTTGTGAGGTGAGTGGGGGAGGGACAAGACAACACGGAGGGAAGAAGTGTTGCGCGAATAAGGAGCGGCAAAGAAAGAGAAGAGAAGACATTTTGAGATGCGCTCCTTATATCAGTAGGTGGCGGTAAAGCAACCATAACCTCTCTTGCCAAGCGCAAATAAATTTCAAGAAGAAGACGGAGCAAACAGATGGGAAGAGGCACAGAGAGCAAGACTCAGTTGGATGGAGTGGGCAAGACAGCTGGCAGATTTCAGCGCACTCAGCGCATTCAATGTTTTGGGATATTTCAACACTCTCAATGTTTTCTCAAAAGGCCTGCAAGAGTTTTTTTTTTTCCCCCCATTGAGGTCTTGTGAGTACAAAACTTTAACACGTTTCTTGCTTTTATTTAAGTTGAGACTAAAGTTGTGCTTTCGCTAAACGACAAGAAGTTCCAATAGCCTATATGCCACAGACTTCCGTTTTAGCACTTCCGCATTTTTTTTTTTTTTTTTGCCACATAAACCACTTCTGGGGCGCGGGTAACAGTATGTTAACAACGGCTCCTCGGTCATTGCAGGACTGTTAATGACTTATAGAATTATTCAGACGTCCTGAAACGCTCCAACAACGACAAAGGATTTAAGCTGGATGTGTCAAACTTCACAATAACTTCAAAGGTAAGTTAATAAATCGTTTCTATTCACCATAATGCCTCATATGTCTGACGTAGCTAGGGGACAATTTTATAAAGATGCTGTGTTTTGATTATCTGTGCGATTATGTTATATATATATATATATATGTGTATATGTATAGATAGATTATATATGTGTATATGTATAGATAGATTATATCTATATATATAGTGCCCAACGAGTAGATGTCAGTCGAAGCTGAAGTTAGCTTCCAAATGTAGCTTCTAATTCAGAAAATAGCTAAACGATTACACTTACTTTTTCACTATGTTGAGCATTTTTAATGTGTTGTATTTCAAACCTAACTAGATTATTCTGCACTAGTAGCAGAATAAATAAGACATTTGTGAAACCTAATTGATTTGTGAAATTTGTAAAATATCAATGATAAATTTTGCGTCTGGATCTGAATGATCAAATTGGCGTTATGTGTTATTTTATCTTTCTGTTTTCATTTTTATTATAGCTGGAGTTGTTTATTGGCTTCCTGGAGGGAGGCATCGGCTGAGCTAATGCTGCCGACAACTTCTCCGTCTCCTGATATTAACTTCTTTGCTTTTCTTTTACATAGGAAGTATTCCTATCCGTAGCTCTGTTTCCATTTTCTATATTTGCTCTATTTATTATTTCTACCTTAACACTTACCTGGTCAGTTGAAGTGGCAATGCACATCCTCTTGATTACTGGCAAATGAGTCGGATCCACATGGACTGATCTGGTCACATTAGAGCTATCTGAATCTTTATTTATCATTAAAATGACTTCTTGTAATTTTAAGACGATGTAAAATTGCATCTTTATTCTGTTGTTATGATGACTGCGTTCTCGTAATTAAAAATTCTTGCAGCCTGTCCATAATGCTCCCTCATACAACTCACAGAAGTAATAATTGAAATAAAGGCGCTTTGTGAAAGCATTTTCTGTAATTATTATTTTTTTTATATATAGAAATTAAGGACGGGAGGAATCGATTAAAATTAAATCTGGTATGAAAAAAAATCTTGTAAGTCATATCATCCAGCCTCATTCAGTATATTGAATTACATGACTAGCTGCATATTACTTAATATTCAGATTTCAATACAGCCTGCAAGTAGATTTCTGCATATCTGCTCCTCCGGTGTCCAGATCCCAATTTATCTGAGTACTGTAAATAAAAAGTGTGTCCGCACTGTGATGATCCGGCAGACCGTGGACTGATGGGACACCGTAGGGGTCAGCAGGTCCAGGTGCTTGGATCCAAAGGTAAAGGTAATTGGTAGAGCTGCTCAATCAAGGCTCAGAAACAAATCCGGAAGTGTTACGATGCAAAACTGAAAAATTAAAATCAATAATAAAAGAAAGTGTTCATATTTAGCCACACAACATAATCAAAAAGTAACAAAGCCTAAGCTCTTTTTGAGAGTTTTGCTTGAAAACAGATTGACAATATCTCAGGAAATGAAATGTTTAAGTGAAACAGTTCCTGTATCGCAATTAAAGAAACAGCAAAAAATATTTCAGAGGTGCAACAACACTGAAGTAACTGAGTAACAGCAAACTGAAATATTCACTACTTAGAAAATGCATGTTAAAATCTGAATATTGTTTTGAAAGTCTGTAGCTGAAATTAAACTACTATCAAACGCAGTACAGGGTTTGCCTACTATCTGTACCAACATTAATACAAAAAATGATGCATAGAAGAGGTATTAGTTTATAAAAGTCCAGGCAAACCTAAATTTACCATTTTAATAATAAAAAGCAGCGGGTGATGTGACGTCATAGCTTCAGAGAGAGAAAAAAAGCGAAAAAAGAGGAATTACTTCTGTGTAACAAGATTATAGCAAAGTGGAAAAATTCACACCAACGTGGATTATAATTATACAACAAACAGCAAAGGTACGATGTCATATTTTTGGGATTCAGGAAATAAGCCCTTCTATTCCTAGGCCAACATGTTCTGTGGGGGGGGGGGGTTTATGTGGAAAGGTGACGCTATACTTCTGAAAAGGAAAGGTTCTGGACTTTAATTTGACCGGGTACCTGTGTGGTTTGGATCGTGTTGCTAGAATAGAAAAACGGAATAATTTTCAGGCTGAAGCGTTGCTGCCCTCGGCTGTTCTTAAATTACCGTGCTCGGTATCGGAGGGCCGCTCCGACTGCATGTTAAGTGTTAATTGTAATATTTTTTAATAAACGAAAGAGTTACCTAAAAAATAATTTAATACCCGGTATACAAACGCATACGTCAACACACACACACACACACACACACACACACACGCACACACACGCAGACTTACCTTGTGCCGAATCGCTGCCTGTTCCCGTAGCAGTGGATTTCGTCCCGCATTATTTTCCTCCAACAAATTATTCCAGTGAATGAAGCACGTACAGCTCCCTTTTAACCTCCGTCTTCCAATTTCTGACGCTGGATCTTCAATATCTTCAAGTTTGAAATACCAGGCAGCTACAAACCGTGTTTTGGCTTTAGTGGTTAAGTTTTGGCTTCGGTCCGCTGACGCCTTGATATCAGCAGGAAAATGAAAAAAAAAAACAAGCACTGGATGGTACTGGCTAATTACTGGCACACAACGAAACTCAGTTGTTGTACCAGTAGCTCGAAGATATTTTAACTTTTGAGGTACTTGTTCTTCCGAGTTGTTTGTCCGGGGCTTTCGACTTTAAAGTTTGATGATGAATAAAAAAGGGGGCGGAACATACAAATTCAGTAATGAATTGTTAGGCATAGATTTAAAAAAATTTTTTTTTAGTACCTCCTCGTTTAATTGATTTGTTCGCAATTTAAAAATAACTTTATTACTATTATTAAAGAATGCAAATGAATTTTCTTAATTAAAAACGGCTTGAGAGGGGGAAGGACAGGTCTCAGGTCTCGAACTGGTGACGGCTGTGTTGAAGACTAATGCCTCCGTAAATGGGTCGCGCGCTTTACTCCTGCGCCATCGCGGTTGTAGCGGAAGTGAGCGATGGCGTCATTAATAGACCTTTTTCACGCTTCCGCGTTTTAAAGCGGATGTGGGGTTTGACAAGTTCCGGTGGCTATAGCGTTAGCATTAAAAGGCTAGGAAAATGGCTCAGTCTCGGCGGAGTTGTTTTTGTTCAGTCCC